>ML281606.1:0-10014 GCA_005239495.1 Nicotiana undulata
AAAACGGATAATCACAAAATCCTCAAGAACCCTAAAATTACTACCTAATTCTATGGTTTTAATTAATTTAATAGTGAATTTAACTAAGATAGCAGAAATTCTTCTCCGCGATCGCAACCCACCTTCTGCGATCGCAGAGAAGGAAACCAGATAGTAGAAATTCTGGTTTTTCTAACTTAGCTCCCGGGGGTCTAAAACACCCACCGAGCCCCTCGGGACCCCGTCCAAAAGCACCAGCAAGTCTGTATTCATGATACGGACTCGCTCGAACTTCCGGAACCTGAAGAACAACAACGAAACTCAAAATTTCAACCCCCAAACCAAATTAAATCAACTTAAGAACTTTAGAAATTCTAGAATTCACTTCAATGCGCCGAACCGGCCTAAACTACTCGGAATGACTTCAAATTTTTCATACAAGTTATAAACGACTTAACGGAACTATTCCCAGTCTCGAAATTTCATTCGGACCTTGGGAACATAAAAAACACATTTCAAGCCAAATTTTAAATTCTTTAAAAATCCTCAAAACTTCATTAACTCCAATTTTCTCATTTTGGTCCGAAACCCGTCAAATCAAGTCTGTTTCTTACCAAATTTCACATATTACTTACATAACACATATTAAACCTGTTCCGGGCTCCGAAATCATAATACGGGCCCGGCAGCACAGGTTTCACATCAAGGTTCACGTTCATAAGCCTTTAGTATTTTCATAAAACAATTTTTTTTTAAAATTCATTTCTCGGACTTGGGTCCTCGGAATTCGATTCCGGGCATACGCCCAAGTCCCATATTTTCCTACGGACCTTCTAGGACCGTCGGATCATGGATCCGGGTCCGTTCACCTCCCGAGTTGCCTCATCGACTGGATGGCCCCTCCACTGGACCTTTACGGCAAAAATTCTCTTAGACCTCAACTGGCGGTCCTGCCTCTCAATAATAGCAACTGGCTCTTCCTCGAAGCCCAACTTCTCATCTAACTGAATAGTGTTGAAATCAATCACGTGAGAGAAATCGGCATGATATCTCCGGAGCATGGATACATGAAATACCGGATGAACTCTCGATAAGGCGGGAGGTAAAGCGAGCTCATAAGCAACCTCCCCAACTCGCCTCAACACCTCGAAAGGGCCTATAAACCTGGGGCTCAGCTTGCCCTTCTTTCCGAATCTCATAACGCCCTTCATCGGCGAAATCTTCAACATAACCTTATCTCCCTCCATAAATGCGACATCACGCGCCCGCTGATCCGCGTAGCTCTTCTGCCTAGACTGTGTTGTACAGAACCTTTCCTGAATAATCTTCACCTTTTCCAAGGCATCTCTCACCAGATCGGTACCATATAGCTTGGCCTCGCCAGGCTCAAACCACCCAATCGGAGAACGACATNTGGTCCTATTGACCGCCAAAATCAATCACACAAGACCTGAGCATATCCTCTAAAATCTGAATTGTACGCTCTGACTGACCATCAGTCTGAGGGTGAAATGCTGAGCTGAGATCTATCTGAGTGCCCATCTCACTATGCAATGCTCTCCAGAAGTGCGAGGTGAACTGAGGACCTCGATCTGATATAATGGACACCGGCACCCCGTGCAACTGGACTATCTCCCGAACATAAATCTGGGCCAGCCTCTCCGTAGTATAAGTAGTAGCCACAGGAATGAAATGCGCCAATTTGGTCAATCTGTCCACAATGACCCAAACCGCATCAACCTTCCGCAAAGTCCGAGGCAACCTAACCACAAAATCCATGGTGATGCGCTCCCATTTCCACTAAGGAATGGGCATCTGCTGAAACAGGCCTCCTGGCCTCTGGTGCTTGTACTTGACCTGCTGACAATTGAGACACATAGCCACCAACTGCACTATATCTTTCTTCATTCGCCTTCACCAGTAGTTTTGCTTCAAATCACGGTACATCTTCGTCGCACCCGGATGAACAGAATACCGAGAACTGTGGGCCTCTTCTAAAATTCTCTTCCTCAAGCCATCAATATTAGGAACACATAAACGGCCCTGGAGCCTCAAGACACCATCCTCACCTAAAGTAACCTCCTAGGCCCCGCCTTGGACCACTGCATCCCGAAGCTCTTTAAGGCATGGATCATCAAACTGTCGAGCCTTAATCTCCCCCCAACAATGAAGACTGAGCAACTACATGAGCCAAAACTCGACTAGGCTCTGAAAGGTCCAATATCACAAGGCGATTGGCCAAGGATTGAATGTCCAAGGCTAAAGGTCTCTCCTCATCTGCAATGTAGGCCACGCTACCCATACTCGCTGCCCTTCTGCTCAAACCATCTGCTACTACATTTGCCTTTCCCGGGTGATATAAAATAGTGAGATCATAATCTTTTAACAACTCAAGCCATCTCCGCCGCCTCAAGTTCAGGTCCCTCTGCTTAAGCAAGTACTGCAGGCTGTGGTGGTCAGTATAGACCTCACAAGATACACCATATAGATAATGCCGCCATATCTTCAAAGCATGAACAATCGCCGCCAACTCCAAATCGTGCACAGGGTAATTCTTTTCATGAACCATCAGTTGTCGCGAAGCATAAGCAATAACCCTGCCATCCTGCATCAGCACACACCCCAACCCGACGCGTGAAGCGTCGCAATACACAGTATACCTCCCAGAACCAGAAGGCAATGACAGAACTGGTGATGAGGTCAAAGCTGACTTGAGCTTCTTAAAGCTTGCCTCACACTCGTCGGTCACACAAAACGGGGCATTCTTATGAGTCAATCTGGTCAACGGAGCTGCAATAGAAGAGAACCCCTCCACGAATCGGTGATAATAGCCTGCTAGGCCCAAGAAACTCCTGATCTCTGTAGCTGAAGTAGGACGCGGCCAACTCTGAACTGCCTCAATCTTCTGCGGATCAACCTTGATACCCTCACCGGACACCACATGCCCTAGAAATGCTACAGACTTTAACCAGAACTCGCACTTGGAGAACTTAGCATATAGCTTCTGCTCTCGCAAGGTCTGAAGTACAACTCTCAAATGTTGCTCGTGCTCTCCCAGGCTCCGTGAGTAGATCAATATATCATCAATGAAAACAATAACGAAGGAGTCGATATACGGCCTAAATACCCTATTCATCAAGTCCATAAATGTTGTTGGGGCATTAGTCAAGCCAAAGGACATCACTAAGAACTCATAGTGGCCATATCTAGTGCGAAATGCCGTCTTCGGGACATCAGAAGCCCGAATCTTCAACTGGTGATAACCTGACCTCAGATCAATCTTAGAGAACACAAAAGCACCATTTAGTTGATCAAACAAATCATCAATGCGCGGCATAGGATACTTGTTCTTGATGGTCACTTTATTTAGCTGGCGGTAGTCAATACACATCCGCATAGACCCATCCTTATTTTTCACAAATAGGACTGGTGCACCCCACGGCGACACACTCGGCCTAATAAACCCCTTGGCCTACAACTCCTCAAGTTGCTCCTTCAATTCCTTTAGCTCCTTAGGATCCATACGATAGGGAGGAATAGAAATAGGCTGAGTATCTGGAGCCAAATCAATGCAGAAATCTATATCTCGATCTGGAGGCATGCCTGGAAGATCTGAAGGAAATACATCCGGAAACTCTCGAACAACAGGTACTAAATCAATGGTAGGAGACTCGGTGGTGGTGTCCCGCACATAAGCAAGGTAAGCCAGACAACCCTTCTCGACCATATGCCGAGCCTTCATGAAGGAAATAACCCAGCTGGAGGCACTAACGGAAGAACCTCTCCATTCTAGTCTAGGTGACTCAGGCACGGCTAAAGTGAATGTCTTGCCATGGCAATCTAACACATCATGATAAAGAGATAGCCAATCCATGCCTAGGATAACCTCAAAATCAATCATATCCAGCAATAAAAGATCTGCTCTGGTATCGAAACCGCAGAAAGTGACCACACAAGATCGGTAGACTCGGTCTACCACCACAGAATCACCCACAGGAGCGGACACATATATAGGAGAACACAAGGACTCACGAGGAGTATCTAGAAAATGAGCAAATAGTACGGAAACATATGAATATGTGGATCCTGGATCAAATAGTACCGAAGCCTCCCTACCACATACTGAGATAATACCTGTGATCACGGCGTCTGAGGCCACTGCATCTGACCTAGCCGGAATGGCATAAAATCTGGCTGAGGCTCCTGAAGACTGAACTCCCCCAGAGTGAACATGAACTAACTAACCTCCTCCTGACTGGCCTCCCCCTCTAGGACGACCCATGCCGACCTGTCCTCCACCTCGAGGCGACTGGGCTGCTGGTGCTAAACTCCTAGGCTGATAACTCTGCTGCACTGCCTTGCCTCGATACCTGGGACAAAACCTCCACGTATGACCCGGCTCCCCACACTCGAAACAACCTCCTGGTGCTACAGCCCGCTGCCCGAAAGAGGAAGAACCCTGAATAGCTGGAGGGCGGTGTGAACCCTCTAGTAAGGCACTGAAATAGGAACTAGAGGGTCTCTGATGACTGGAATAACTGATGGGTGCACCCTGGGTGGCTGGGGGATGATAGGAACGATCTGACATAGCGCCGAACTGAGGCCTCGCTGAAATACCCCTGGGAGGTAGTGGAGGTGCTGAATATGAAGTTCTACTGAACTGGCCGCCTACAAACTGACCTCTACCCCAAGCTGGAGCACCCCTGAAGTCACCTGTGAACCTGGCCCTCTTATCCTGCTAACCTGGCTGACCCTGCTCCCTGCTCCTCATACGGTAACCGCAATCTGTCGAGCTATCTCGATTACAAGCTGGTATGGGGTACCCATCTCTACCTCTCTGGCCATAGAGGCCCTAATACCTGGATGCAAGCCTGCCACAAACCGCCGCACCCTCTCGGCATCAGTAGGCAATATCATAAGGGCATGGCGAGACAACTCGGAAAATCTAGCCTCATAATCAATCACTTACATCTGCCCCTGCTCTAGTCGCTCAAACTGACCCCGTAGCTCCTCCCTCTCAGAAGGTGGAATGTATCTGTCTAGAAATAGTTGAGCGAGCTGATCCCAAGTGACAGGAGGAGAATCTGTTGGCCTTCTGAGAATATATGACTGCCACCACTTGCGAGCTCTGCCCTCTAACTGAAATGTGGTGAAATCCACTCCATGGGACTCCAAAATCCTCATGTTGTGCAGTCTGTCCCTACACCTATCAATACAATCCTGAGCATCCTCTCCCCGCTCACCCCCGAAGAATGGAGGGCAAAATCGGGTCCATCTATCCAACATCTTTTGCTGGTCACCCTCTGCAACTGGCCTGGGCTCTGGGTCTACTACGGGCTGAACCCCTCCCACATGCGGTGTGCCCGGGGTATGACGTGTTCCTGCTGCCTGACCTATGGCTTGAGCGGTAGGAGTCTGGACTCCCCCTCCCGCCTGAGAAGTAGCAGGGACGGCTGGAAATAAACTAGCCTGAGACATAGTGTCCATGAATCTCATAATACGGCCCATGACCTCCTAGAAGCCTGGCCCCGTCATGAAATCCACTGGAGCAGGTGCTACTGGAGGCACCTCATCCTGCTCCTCCATAATAGGGTCCTCTGATGGTGCCACTGGCGTAGCTCTGGGACGCCCTCGTCCCCTGCCTCGAGTGGGTGCTCTGCCCCTTCCTCTACCCCGGCCTTGGGCAGCCGGTGCAGCGGCCTCTCCCGGACCAGGAATATTGGATGCACGCGTCCTCACCATCTGTGAGAGAATAGAAGAATAAGTTTGAGTACATCATAGACTGCACGACAGGATATGAATAAAGGGAAGTTTCCTAACACCCTATAGCCTCCTGAAGATAAGTACACACGTCTCCGTACCGATCCGCAAGACTCTACTGGGCTTGCCCATGACTCGTGAGACTTACGTGAACCTAGTGCTCTGATACCACGTTGTCACGACCCAAATCTCGATTCAGGTCGCGATGGCGCCCAACGGCGAGGTTAGGCCAGCCAATATAGAAACAATAAGTGTTACCTTTCCCCGTTACGCAATCTTTTAACCAATTTTAAACAGATATAAACATGCTAATGGCGGTGATGTGAAATAAAACTACAAGTGCGGAAAATCAACCATAGGCATGTCGCATAACATATGTACACCCAACAAGCAAAAATATACACTACGTGTGTGCCAGGAACTAGTGTCACAAGTGCCACGGGCAACTACTGAATATACAATGACTACAATATATACAGGGTCTCAGTCTGAATGAAATGGACAGAGAATATAACAAAAGAACTCCAAGGTGCTGNAGGCAGAAATCCAAACAAACACTGAACTAAACAATAAAGCACAAATTCTTAGATCCGCCGTGGCGTACGGCCCACTCCCATAAGGTACCTTCTACACTCGCCGTGGCGTACGGCCCGATCCCACATTCATTTCAATTTCTTTTCAACAGTGTCGTGGCGTACGGCCCGATCCCATATTCATTTAAATTTCTTTTCAACACTGCCGCGGCGTACGGCCCGATCCCATATTCATTTCAATTTCTTTTCAACACTGTCGTGGCGTACAGCCCGATCCCATATATTTCATAATTTCTCAACAATGTCGTGGCGTACGGCCCGATCCTATATACATATCACAATTACTTCTCAACACTGCCGTGGCATACAGCCTGATCCCATATATATTCAATTACTTTCAGCACTGCCGTGGCATACGGCCCAATCCCATATATATTCAATTACTTTCAACAATGTTGTGGCGTACGGCCCGATCCCATATATATTCAATTACTTTCAACACTGTCGTGGCGTACGGCCCGATCCCATATATTTCACAATTTTTTTCAAGTCTGTCGTGGCGTACGGCCCGATCCCATGTATATTCAATACTTAATTTCCACAACAAATTCCTTGCCATTCAACAATTTTTCCATAAAGCCTCAGAGAAATAACACTATGCAAAACATAATTTCATAGTACATATGGCGTCACAATAAATCATATAAAGCATTACAGGACAAACATATCAGGCATTACGAGAAAAGCATATAAGGCATGATGTGGGCCTAACTACCCGGACATAACAATAATAGCCGCTACGTACGGACCCTCGTCACTTGGCGCATATGTATCCCCCAAAAAATTTACACATAGCATATACATCACCTATGGGGAAAATTCCCTCTTACGGGGTTAGAAAGGAGACTCACCTCGTGTCGAATCTACCCCTCGGACCACAATTGCGCCCGAAGCACCAAACTCTACACCCAAGGACTCGCAACTAGCCAAAAGGTATACAATAACATCAATGCATGCACAATGCGAGAAATTACTCTAGTTATTTACTGAAATCGCTATTCTTGAAGAATTTCCAAATTCCAACCCCGGTCCCGCATGTTCAAATTCCGAAAACTCCCGAAGGGATCACTCACCCATAGCCTAAGGATCATTAATGTGTGATTTCTACTTAAATTTATGGCCTAAAATGGATAATCACAAAATCCTCAAGAACCCTAAAATTACTACCTAATTCTATGGTTTTAGATAATTTAATAGTGAATTTAACAAAGAATTAATGTTTGAAACTAGTAAAACTATGTAATTTACTTACCTCAATAACAGTGGTGGAAGGTCCCTTGAATAGCTCTCTAAAAACTTGAAGAGGAAGATGAAAATGGAGGAAAACTGCTAAGTCCCGTATTTTATAAAACTGCCCAGGGATTCCTTAACTGCGATCGCGACAAGGGGCATGTGATCGCGAAGGCCAACTGGCCAGACCTCTGCGATCGCGGCAGAGGTCCTGCGATCGCGAAGAAACAAACTCACCCGGCCCAAACGCGACTCTATGCGATCGCGATAAAAGGCTGCGATCCCGAAGGTGTGGAACCCAGACCTATGCGATCGCAAGGGGGAAGCTGCGATTGCAGAGAACAATCAAAAGCCTAGCAAAATCCTTCTCCGCGATCGCAACCCACCTTCTGCGATCGCAGAGAAGGAAACCAGATAGCAGAAATTTTGGTTTTTCTAACTTAGCTCACAGGTGTCTAAAACACCCCCGAGCCCCTCGGGACCCCGTCCAAAAACACCGGCAAGTCTGTATTCATGATACGGACTCGCTCGAACTTCCGGAACCTGAAAAACAACAACGAAACTCAAAATTCAACCCCCAAACCAAATTGAATCAACTTAAGAACTTAAGAAATTCTAGAATTCACTTCAATGCGCCGAACTGGCTTAAACTACTCGGAATGACTTCAAATTTTGCAGACAAGTTATAAACAACATAACGGAACTATTCCCGGTCTCGAAATTTTATTCGGGCCTCGGGAACATAAAAATCACATTTCAAGCTAAATTTCAAATTCTTTAAAAATCCTCAAAACTTCATTAACTCCAATTTTCTCATTTTGGTCTGAAACCCGTCAAATCAAGTCCGTTTACACCAAACTTCACAGAGAAGTCACATAACATATAATAAACCTGTTCCGGGCTCCGGAACCTTAATACGGGCCCGGAAACACGGTTTTCACATAATAATTCATTTTCAAAATCCTTTATTATTTCAGAAAACAATTTTCTTTAAAAATTCATTTCCCGGGCTTGGGGCCTCGGGATTAGATTCCGGGCATACGCCCAAGTCCCATATTTTCCTACGGACCCTCCGGGACCATCAAATCACGGGTCCGGGTCTGTTTACCAAAAATGTTGACCAAAGTCAACTTTATTCATTTAATTATCATAAAATTCCATTTTCATCAAATTTCAACATACAGACTTCCCGGCTACATGACCCGGGCTACGCACACATATCGAGGTGAGATTAATGGAGGCTTTCGGGGCCTCAGAACATAGATTTAGCTGGAATTACTTAGGTTGACCTTTAAGGTCATCACAATATCCTTAACTGCTAAGAGTAGAACCACTTATGGAATAGCATTACGTTTATGTATCGTTACTTGGATCATGCCAAAAAAAAGAAGGTATAACCTTAACATACCTGAGCCGGTTCTCTGGAAAATCCCTCTAACACACGACAATCACGAAAAAACACGTGACGGCAAGCCCGGAGTAGGAAAAAAGCCGTATGATTTTAGAAAAATTACATTGTACCCCTTGTAATTACAAAATCTCACGTTGCTTTGAATTGTTGAAGATCTTATCTTGCTTATGAACTGAAATCCTATCAAACATCTGGAACTTCTGCTGTACATGATCGAAGTGATCATGGCGCACTCAATATCACTTTAGGCCGTTAGGGGGATATGCTTTAGAATATTAATCCGACCTTCAAAAGGAATATAACTTCAACCATTCCACCAATAAAGAATAAATTGTTATAAATATATATTATATTATGGATGTTCATAAGCTTCGTGAAGAAGCTTATCCATATGGGACTCCGCCGTAAATATGTTTATCTATTTGGTACTTTATTGAAAATAAGCTTCCTGAAGAAGCTTATCATTTCGGTACTCTGTTATGGATAAATATTACCTCCGGTAGAAGATTATCTATGTCTGGTACAGTAGCAGCTTACAAGAACCTTACAAGCAGCTTACATAGCAGCTTGCAGTAGCAGCTTACACAACAGCTTCCTTCTTCTATAAATAGAGGAGATTTCAGTTCATTATGTACATTAGTTTGAAAGTTGAATAATATATCACCATCTATCTATATACTTGTCTTTGGTTTATTTACTTAACAGTCGTTATTTTATAACACGTTATCAGCACGAGACTCTGTCATATCGAGCAATTCTTTGAAAGTATCCAAGGTATGAACTTTCTTGTTCTAAATATATGTTTATCATGTATGTTAATCATGTCTTTCTAGCCAACTAATGATGTATATGCTATTTTACTTGGATGAGATCTCGTGAAATTAGAAAGAAAAAAAATGATTTTACTTAAGTTATTATATGATGGCGAGACTACCCCGGTAGTTTAGTGGAAAACGATTGGGGGCTATGTATAAGTCTCTATTTTGGTACTTATTTTCCTTTTGATTATCTTAATAAAGGATTACAAAATGGGTAACATTA
>ML281607.1:7932-20598 GCA_005239495.1 Nicotiana undulata
CCCCCCCCCCCCCCCAGACACGAGCATAACCCGGTGATCTTTTCCAGACGACAGCATAACCCGTCGATCTTTCCCGACATAGGGTCTCCAACCCCTAGTTGATTTTACTTTTAGACATAGGATATCCACTCCTTAGTCTACAATAACTCTGGGCGCACCATTCCCCAGCTTTTCATTGCTTTCAATAATAAAGTAGTATGGATTCCCTTACAATAACTCACAAAATTTTCCTAGTGAAAACTGGGGCAGATAATTTCGTTCGTTTGCTTTTTGATCTTACAGATTGCATTTCTAGGATAATGGATTCGAGACGACCAAAAGAAGACGCCGCGATTCAAAATATAGAAAATAAGAAGTGGAAGACTAAACCCAAGGTGCAGAAGCGGAAATGATATAGAATGTTCAAGACAGATCGAAGTCACAAGCTATGCATGTCTTTCCATGACCCGAAAAATGACAAGGCGAAACTAGCACTCGCGGTTAACAAGTATCAAGATTCAGGTCAGAGTCAGCAAAAGATCAAGACTCAAGACCAAGTCTTAGATAGGAATCTTGTAACTTAACAGCTGATAGGTTTAGTTAGTTTTCATTTTGAGCTTGGGTGTAATAAGGAGATCAGCAGCAGTAACAGCAGCAACCACAGTGAAACCACAGTTACTCGATAGTCCCAGCTACCAAAACTTCCAGAACTACACTGACTTGATTCCTTTATAGCCAAGGATATGTAGGCAACCTTCGAAGCAGGGTTCGGTCAAGCTTTTCAAAAACGCTTCACAATGGAACATATGAATGGGTAAAGTCATTTATGGTTGCTCACTTTGTCTTCGCCCGGGAACTCTTCGTGTTTCCGAGCAAAGAGAGGCAGCTGTGAGCGCGTAATTTTTACCTATCGTATAATCCTACAAATCTCACTAAATTAATTAGTTTTACGGATTTTTGTTGAATTTTAATACTATTTGCGAATTTATTTATTTTTACATCGCGTAGCCATAGTACGTCATTTAAATCCGTAAATAATTTAAATTGGCTTGTTTAAGCACATGACATTAGTTATCATCTAAATAAATACAATTATTTGACATAAAGTCGATTAATATTTAAATATTTCTTTCTAACAAAATTGTAAATTTGTCCTCTAAATGTTTAGGAGTATTAAATTAATTGTTTTACCCTTAATTAATGTATCAACTAATCTACAGTTAGACAAATTAATTTAGAATTAATTACTATGCTTTTATATTAAGTGTTGATATAATTAGAGTTAATTAATTAGATTAAATAGGCAAATTAAGCCTAAAATCGGACCTGCGCCAAGCAAGAACCCAGGCCCAATCCCCATCTCTACACTACCCATAGCACCCCAGCCCAATTACCCCATAACCCGGCTGTCCCCCTCATGTTATCAAACGACACCGTTCAAACCGGTACAATCCCAGCCGTTGATTTAATGGGATCCAACGGCTGGGAACCCCACCCCCCCTGAAGTATAAAAATGTTCCAAAGTCCCCCCTACCCCCCTATTAACTAAAGTCTAATACCCCCCTCCCAACTCGTCTCTCACCCCCCTTCAGAGACCGGCCAACTGCCGCCCAATCCCACCGTAGCCCCGCCGTCTGCCGCCCTAGCTCCGCCGGTCGAAAATCGCCACCGGCGGCGGAGCTCCACCAATCGACCCCAAATTTCAACCATATGATTTCCTTGACTCCCTCATTCACCCCCTGGGTTTAGTTTACCCAAAAAACCACCCGATGTCGATTAATTTCAAATCTAGAAAACTCCGAAAACTTAGCTTCCTCTACAAGTCGATTCCAAGACCTCCAATGGTTCACACCGGCATGAGTCGATAGCTATTGATGAGAGCTATCGATTCATGCGGGTTTGGACCATTTCCAAGCTCGCCGGAGACCGGCCAAGTTCCGGCAAGTCGCCGGAATCCGTCCAAAACGCCATCATTGGTATTCCCCCCCTTTTTCTTTTCCTATCTGTTTTCTTTTCTCTTGTTTTGTTTTCTTTTGCACTTAAAATCAGTACTGTCAATCCTTGTTCTCATATTACTCATCTGTATATGTCACTTCTTTTATCGATTTAACTTCTAAGAATTAACTCATCAAATTAATCCTCCAAGTATAGTCATATATGTGTATCACTGTTGTGTTCATGCTTTTAGGTCACTGTTTTAAGTTTAGTTTAGCTATTAAATGCATGCTCTGATTATGTGGTAGCCATGTTTAGGTTTAATTGTTCTTGTCAATTGATAATTAGGACTCTGTTAACCATTACTAAATTAGGTCTTCTTGCCTATTTTTCTATTAAATTTGATTACGAGCAGTTAGTTTAGTTGATTCATGCTTTTCTTTACTGTTTTTCCCTGAGTATACTCCCCTATCCTAGATTAGTTGATTCCCTGACTTGTTTTCTGATTTTTTATTTTACTGCTGAGTTATTTTCAAAGGCTGATTAGATGATTACCTCAACTCACCTTTTGATTTTGGTGTAGTCTGAAGATTAATCACTCACCTAGATTAATTGATTAGTTAATTAGGCTCCTAACTTCCTTAAAAAGTTTTGTTACTAATATAATTGACTAAGACCAAGAATCACTTGAATAAACTAATTTAGCATCTTGAATTAGACTAAGCTTAAATCCTAGTTAAAGGTAATAAAGTAGGTTTGACCAATTAACATAAGTCAACCAACCTAAGTTTAAGAAGTCAAGTTGATTAATTAAGTTAATTAAACTAGGACCAAGCTAACAACACATATTAGTCTTAGCTAACTAAAATGAGCCTAACCAATGTTAGCTAACCAAAAGGTAACCCAAGTGAGTAACCCTGATTACTTAATGGTAAATTCAGGGACTCCAAGGGGGTACAATAGGTAACATAGATTAGGAAATCAGAATTTTAAAGGTAGAAAGGTCTTTTAATGGGTAAGAAAATTCTATAATAGGGGCAGCTGTCCCAAACATAAGGTTGACAGCTGCCCTATGTACTATTTTGTACTATTTTTCAGCTTTTGGATAGGGAATATTACAAAGAATATCCCATTCCCAAATACCTATAAATAGACTCTCTTTTTACATATTCTGGACCTTTTTTTGGCCGGCTGAAAAGTCTGAGTATAGAATTTATTACACACACACATATACCACTCTGAAAATATATGAAAAAGCTAAAAAATAGAAAAATTGAGCAGTAGTTACTGGAAACAAAAGTCAGTAGAGAAAAAGAGAAATCTGGTCATCCTTTTAAAATAATATTAGTGCTGCTTTGGATTCGAAGTTCTCTTCCATTTCTTCCTGGTTTTCTCTGGTTTTTTGTGGCTGTTGTTGAGCATCTCTTCTTCTGTTGTTTCTTATCCACACTTGACCTTTATTTGGTCAAGTATTTAGCTATTTTTTTCCACTTGAAAGGTATGTAACAGTGAACCCTCATATAAAATTGATTAAGCTGAAATTAGAGATTCGTGTTATGTTCTTTTTTATTTAAGATTGTATAAATTTGAATCTTCTTCTTCTTTATTCTTAATATATAAAAATCTGAAATACGAATGTTATTACGCTGGTGACAAGTTTGAATGTGTGTGTGTTAACTTCTGAGTTCTTGAAATCAGTTCGATCGTTTCTAAGTTTTGTTAATTTCAAAATGCATTTAGCATTTATTAGTTAGATGTTAGTTTTCATATTTGTTTAGCATATTATCAGAATAATTTGCACTTGGGTAGATGAGTTCGGTTCTTTAGTAATCAAACTCACCCCATGATGAGTGCACAAATATTGGTACGGTTGGCTGAAGTCTACCCTTCAAAAGGGCACTAAGCATGCAGTTAAAAGGGCATTAGAGTTGAAGAATCTGAACCTTTGAATGGTCAGATTCATCCTCCAAAAAATGCCTAAATAATCAAAATTTCTATATAGTTAGAATTATGTTAGTGGTAGCACTAGGGTAGATGAATCCGACTTCTTAACAGTCAAATTCACCCATTGGTAGTGCATAAACAGCAACTAAGGATGCTGAAAATCACCCTTTATGGGTATAAAGTAGATGATCAAAGGCTCCTTAGAGGAAAGAATCTGAATCCTCAATACGATCAGATTTATTCTCTAAGCACATGCCTAAATAATCAAAGTCAAAGAATAAGCATGGACTGAAAGTCCAAGGCATAACAACTACATTCTAGTTTGAGTTTGATCCATTCATGATCATATTCATGCCAAACGAATACATAAATGATTCTATCTTTGGAACAGACAAATACAAGCATCAGCGGGATTGGAATTAACCCGTTCATGGTCAGTTTGGTTTCGATGGATGCATAACACCTGATGAGTTGGGGTATTCTTCATATTACAAAGGGAAAGCTTAAACGAAAGGCCTCAAGGAAGCTTCAAGTCAGTAGATTAGTTAGAATTGTTTTTTATTTTAGTGCCATTCATTTGAAAAATGTAATAGTAGCAGTTAAGTTATAATCCCCTTTTGTATTGATTTGTTGATTCTCATTGGTAATGCAATATAAGACTGGACACTACTAAGTTAATATTCAGATGCATTTTTATCCTACTGATCTGAAACTCTTGGAAATGGGCTAGTTTTGTTAAACTGGCCCATCAGGGCTCGAATCAATTTGGACCCCAGGCTGTTGGGCTTGAAGGGGTCTAAAAGCACATAAGTCTTAAGGTTATACTTTCATTTAGTAATTATAGTAATGGGGACTATTAGTACATTATCAGAATTCAAATAAAAAATTACTTTGTACAATCTCAGTGAATAGATGAGTTCGTCTAAGACTCCATTTTTTAGATTCTTGTGATTTACCAGATTTGCTTCCTTTCGTCTCTGATGGGTTTCAAAAGATACAATAAAAATCTGCTAGTCAATAATGTTTCGTGTAAACCTGTATGCAAATCAGGCTCATTGTAAATATTTACTAAGATTAAAAAAAAATCGTTCTAGATTCAATGACTTTCAAAATAATACAAATAAGAATTTTTGGCCCCAACATGTTCAATTCATTTCGTATCCTTGAACTTTCTGGATTTACAACAACAGTAGATATATAAATGCTATTGAACAAGACTCAATGCAGGTGAAATTAAATAACATGAATTCAGGCCATTTGAAATTGGTAAAACTATTCAATCAATGACCTATTATAGTTGAATGTGTCAATTTGACCTTTCTTTGAATATGTGACATGTGAATTAGTAATTTTAGAGTCTTCCATGTTAGCATATTTTAATTACATCACAAAGCTTTACTCTTCTTGCGAAAATAGACTAGAACTAGGATTTGGCCAAAGGGTTAATTCAATTATGGGGCTAAAATGTGGCCATAGCCCAAATACTTGCCTTTAAGATAATGAATCCAATTTTAGATGATTTTATCCCATAGGCTAAGGATACTCCCTTTAGATTAAAATTACAAAACCTAGTGAAAAAAAAATCAAATATTATTCCAAAACTACCATAATCCACACTCGGGAGTGGCAACTCATGCCCCTGACCCTCAACTTCAAACATTAATAAATGTACATAGCAACTACGGGTGCATTTCATGTGACGTGTTTGCCGTGTGCTCAAAAACAACAAGCGCACGCCATCGTGGCATGTTCAAGATAAATCCATAAACGTCCTAATTAATCTTAAAAACTAAAACGCTCCTTCAAAAAATAGAAAACATAAGGGATAATCGAAGGTTGCTTCAAGTAGGCACTATAAACTGTCATGACCAATAGTCTTGACTACGTAATCTACACTCGGGCGCGACAACTCATGTCACTGTCTTAAACTTCAAATCATAATAAAATTACGCGTTGCAATTACGGGTGCATTTCATGTGGCGTAATTGTAACACGTCCAAAAGCATAACAAGTGCACATTTCTCGTGACTTGTTTTCAAGATTAATCCATATTATCAAAAGCGGCTATATTTCAAAGAGTTTTAAATTAAAGCGCGTGAATAATCGAATAATTTAGGCCAAATAAGAATAGTTAAGCGACCGTGCTAGAACCACAGAACTCGGGAATGCCTAACACCTTCTCCGGAGTTAACAGGATTTCTTACCTAGATTTCTAGTTCGCAGACATTTAATAGAGTCAAACACTTCCTCGTTTTGGGATTTTAAAATAAAATGGTGTCCTGTAACACCGTAAAAATACGGGTGGCGACTCTAAAATAAATAAATCCCAAATCCGAATAATGTCACTTAAAGTGAAAAAACTCCCTTATTACCCTTCATTATTCCGGGGTAGTGAAAAAGGAGGTGTGACAGCTCTGGCGACTCTGCTGGGGATCCGAACCCAGAATCTCTTGTTCAGGGTTCAAGAATTCGAGCTTAGAATAAACTGTTATATTTTGGTTTTCGTTATCTGATTTTACGTGTTTTAAACCTGATGTGCTAATTGCCGCATTTACCGCTTTGATATTATTTGAACTGCGTATAAAATGTGTCGAAACCCTTCTTCTCTCTGAGTCTTCTAAATCATCTGGGAAGTGTGCACTTCGTGTGACTTCTCTTTTATTAGAGTCATCCAAATTTTAGAACGAGGTACGGACAAGTTGCAAAGCCGGTGAAGCTTATGTATTCCCGGTACGCTGCCCCGACCTCGGCTCGAGCTGTCCGCTCGGGTAAGCCTTGTCTAGAACATAACCCCAGGATATAAAACTAGTATGACATAGCCTCATGCCGGATCCCTAGTAGGAACGTTTATTTGCATCACGTGCATTTGACTTAGGGGTTTCAACACAGGGGTTGGGTCCGTCTAGGACAGGTGAACCCAAAAAGACTATCCTGATGCATCCTACTTGCTATATGTACAATATTTTGTTATGGTTTGTTTGTTGACCGGCTATATAAAAAAATGAATGAAATAAACAACAAAAAGGGAAGAAAATAAAAAAGATGACAGAAAAACCGAGAAAGGAGTAGAATAAGAGATTTAGCCGATTTCTGAAAACCCCGATGTTCGAGATCATCCCGAAACTCTGCCAAATTTTCTGAAAATAGTAAGTCGGTGCATATTTTTTCAAAATTTTGTAAAGATTTCCCGAACTATGCGTTGTTTGATTCTCACCGGATGTGAGATACGTAGGCAACTCTCATCGGGTCCAACCTTATTTTCAAAACCAAGAAAGAAAACACGGTCGCAAAATTAGGTGATGTTGTTCTTGCCTAAAAAAGCCAATTGTCCCAACGGGACGCCGGAAGGCTGTTTTTGCAAAATAATCACTTATAGACTTTTCGAAAAAAATTCGGCCTAATTAGCGCGCACAACCCTAAAAGCCTCCTACCCGAAGTATTAAGGGGTCGTATTCGCAAAGACGGTCCATTTCTTTTTTTTTAAAAAAAATTGTGCAACAATGACACTTTTTTTTCCCAGCCAAAACCTTGTTTGACTTTATTTTCTTAATCAAAACATTCAAACAAATGTGCAAGATGAATACAATTGAAAACACTCCCTTTAGGGCTGTCGAGGAAATTCCCGTGGGACTCCATATGTGGTGGAGCGACCTGGGGGAAGTTAGTAGAAAATATGCCATAAAAGCTTTGGGCGGACTCACTAGCCTTCTAAAAATCAAGCCGAGGTTGGATATCGTCGAAGCTTTAGTGTCATTTTGGGACCCTGCCCACAACGTGTTCCACTTTTAAGACTTTGAGTTGACACCCACGCTGGAGGAAATAGCGGGGTATGCTAGTCTCAATGACAATCTTAGAAGTCGGTATCCGGTGGCACCCAGGGCGGTAACTCCACAAATGTTCTTGGATCTTTTGAACATTAGTCGTGACACTCAAGACTCACACCTGGCTGAAGGGTTCTGCACTTTCTATTTTCTGTACAAACGGTATGGAGATCCTCGGGGCTATGAAGCCGAAAATACTGGTCTGACTCACCACAAGAACCAGGCTAAATGGGAAGCCCACAGAGGGTTAGCTTTTGTGGTAGCATTCCTGGGCACTTTAATCTTCCCCTGAGGCGATGGACTGATAGACATCAGACTGGTAGGGATGGAGGATTTCTTGAAAAAATAGAACAATGGCACTCTTATACCAATGATCTTAGACTAAATTTACCGTGCCCTAACAATTTGCCAGTCAGGGGGAAAGTTCTTTGAAGGGTGCAACCTGCTCCTACAAATTTGGATGATCGAGCACCTCTGTCACCGCCCAGGTTACATGAATTATGGCTTAACCGGTCTGAATTGTATTGAAGAACACAGTACTCGGGTAAAAGGCCATAAATTTCCTGAGGGCACAGAAGCTTGGCACTCACATCTGAGTTCATTGACCGCCGACCAAATCGGGTGGACCTTCAGATGGCTCCCCGTCGGCGAGGTTATCAATATGTCTGCTGAAGTGTGCTATCTTTTGTTAATGGGTCTGCAGAGTATCGAGCCATATGCCCCACATCGGGTCTTACGGAAACTGGGTAGACAACAAGGCATTCCACATGATGAAGACTTAAGCCAGCAAGTCATTGAGTTGTGTCCGAGAGCTACATTTCCGGAAAACAGGGTCCGTCAGATTTGGAACCAGTGCAGATTCTTAGAGCCTCAGACTCGAGTGAGAAACTTATCTTAATGGGAAGTAGAGCCAGACTACATTTCTTGGTACGGTAGAAGAGGCCGAGAGCACCAAGAACCAGAGCGACCTGCGAAAAGACCTCACGTACAGCATTTTACTAAGCAAACACAAGAACATTGGGGTTGGCTAGAAAAGGAAAACAACTACCGGGCCACAATAAGTAAACTGGAGGCCCAGATCCGAGAGCTCAAATTTGAAAACACTTTAAAAACTGCTGCAGCCGAAGGGGAAAGAAACAGGATGAACAAAGAAAATGAAACCTTCAGAGCTCAAATCCAGAAAATCAGGATAGCCATTGAAAACCCCGAAAGAAGTAGAGCCGACGAAAGACTTGTCACCAGTCTCAAGCAAAAGTTGTGTAGCTATGGAGACAACTTGGACAAAGCCGAGGAAGATTTGACCCGAGCTCGAGCAAAGTTGGCAAGGAATGCAGAAGAAAGGGAAGAATTCGTGCAAAAATTGAAGAGAAACCATGACCAAGAAGTTCTGGGTTTGAAAGAAAGGATGGCCACCTTTGAAAATGAGATGGACAAACAAGCACAAAGGCTTAAGGCATAAAGAGAACAATGTTATGACATGATAGCCCAGTTGGAAGAAGAATTGCGACAGTGGCAAAAGCAGACTCACAAAGACGCCCAGGCTTTAGAGGAAAGATCTCAGCAGATCAGGCGTCTACTTCATAAGAAAGGTATCATCAGACAAAGGATCTAGGAGATAGCTGATTACATTGTCATCAAATGCCAGGAATGCAAAAACATGACTCGGACCACCTTCTTCTTAGCAGTAATGATCTTCGTCCACAAGATAATGGACGACCTCTACCGCCTCCAACAAGACATAGCACGCAGGCCCGTGGCAAGGCCGAACGATGCCCCATGGGTGCCTGAAGCAATGGAAGCACTGAGGTATTTTTGATATTTCTCGAGTCTGTATTTTATTTTCCTGATGTAGTCCTGTCCAAGTCCACTGTAGTTTTTAAATGTCCAAGAAAGTGTGTCTTAAGTCTTTTATAAATTTTTATAGTTTCAAAAATGTACTGAAGTTTCTCATGAAATTGAAAGGATTTTATCCAATGAATGAAAGTTTCGAGAAATGTTTATTTCTCTCCTTCAGATTTATCCTTGAACTACGTAATGATCTGATTCACGCGGCACCGTGGTACGTAGGAAATCCACATAGGATTCGATCATAATCTCAAGAAGTGAAAGTGAGTGAAAAATAAAAGAGCAAAAAATAATACAATGAAAGAAAGAAAAAAGTGGTAGAGAAAGGCAAAAGGATGACAATAAGATAAAAAAATAAAGGAAAGTTCAAATCCAAGAAAATAAAGTCGGGATGAGACACACAACCATTGCAAAACATATAGAAAGCGTTTAATTGCCTAGGTGCAATGCATACCCCAAACGTACGATTTCCCTATGTGATAAAATGTTCCAACCTAATGTTTCGTTGGTTCACTCTTACAGGTGTTTTCTAGGGTGGTTAGTTTGCGGTAAGCTGGTTCCCCATCCCTACTTCACTAGATCAAAGGGAGGCATAGAAATGACATGTGAAAGCCACTTATCAATCGTCAACTCTTCTGTGGAGGACCCGAATCCAGTCATCCCAACGTCTGAGTCAGCCACAACTAAAGAGAATAGGATCCTGCGTTGCCGCATGCTAGAAATGTAGAACGCATGGTTCAATGGTAGAGAACCGCCCAGTTCCATCCCGGGTTTCCCCGAGATAATCCCCAGGATAGCCGGAACTTCTAAAATCCCTATAAGTTACCCGGCCACGCCGTTCGGATACCCAACTATGTCGGCACACTTTGCCGGAAGACCTTCTGAGGTTCGCCCCCAGGTCTTGTTCTCCGGTGCCTCGTCTAACATCTTCACTGCACCACCAAGCTCCGCCACGGCTCCACCAACTATCATCGGGCCCAGCTTTGAGTCGTCGGCGTTTAAATTCCAAATGCCATCATTTCTGGGCGCCACTCATGTCCCTCCTGATTCATACACCCAACAACCTCAGTATGAAGTTACTTTGGGACGAGATAAGAAAATCCCCGAGCACGAAGAAATGGCTCGGAAAATGAAGAGTATCGAGAAGAGTATCAAGAACATACAGGGGTTGAGCGGGCAGAAAAGCGTCTCCTACGCTGATTTGTGCATGTTCCCGCACGTCTACTTGCCTCTCGGGTTCAAAACCCCAAAATTCGAAAAATATGATGGACATGGGACCCCATAGCTCGTCTGAAAAAGTATTGCAACCAACTCCGAGGAGCAGGTGGGAAAGAGGAACTTATCATGGCATATTTCGGAGAGAGCTTAACAGGGATTGCATCAGAATGGTACATGGACCAGGATATATCCCGCTGGCACATGTGGGATGACCTAGCTTAGGACTTTATTCGACAATTCCAATACAACGTGGAAATCGCTCCCGATAGAAACTCTCTATCCAACCTCAAAAAGAAGTCCTCGGAAAGTTTCAGAGAGTACGCTATTAAGTGGCGCGAGCAGGCATCTAGGGTCAAACCTCTGATGGATGAGGTCGAAATGGTCAGTGTTTTTCTCCAAGCACAAGATGCGGATTACTTTCAAAATATGATGTCCGCCATGGGCAAACCATTTGCAGAAACAATCAAAATTGAGGAAATGGTTGAGAATGGTTTAAAGACCGGTCGCATCCTAAGCCAGTAAGCCATAAGAGCAACTTCCCAGGCCATCCAAAACGGATCCGAGAGTGCAGCCAACAGAAAGAAGAAGGAAGAAGGGGTCATGATGGTTTCGGATGTCAGGGGTCCTCGGCAACACTCAGGTCCATTCCCCAAAACCTCCCAACACTACTACCCCCACCAAAACGCAGCTTACACTACATCCCCTTTTCCCTATGAAGCAATGAACGCGCAGTCGTATCTCCGGCCGCAACAAAAATACAACCAGAACAGAGCTCCACCCCCAAGAAATGACCATCCTCACCCAGATCCATACAATCCACGCCCTCCTCAAAACAACTACCCATACAATGCTTACCCCTGTGAGCCACCAAGGAGACTCAATTTCACTCCCATCGGTGAGCCATATTCAAGTCTCTTCCCAAAATTGGTCCAGATGGGGCTTTTGGAGCTTGTACCTCCGAATAGGCAAAATCCACAATCCCCGTCATACAGGAGGGGTACCAACTGTGCCTATCATTCTGGAGTAGAGGGGCACGACACGGAAGATTGCTGGACTCTCAAGCGGGCTGTGGAGACTCTTATAGAGCAAAAGAAGGTAGTGTTAAGGGATGAAGAAGCTCCCAATGTGACTAACAATCCACTGCCCGCCCATAACAATGAGCCTATTATAGGCATGATCTGCGAGGACCAAGATTTTGATCCAACTTTCAAGGCTATCATTTCCATCGCATATGCGGAGAAAAAGCCTAAGGCGGCACCCAAGCCAGCCAAAGAAATAAAAAAGAGTAATCCCGTTCCTCAAGTTACAGGGAAAGCTGAAGCCAAAACAAAGATGGGACCTTCCAAAGACGTCGTTCTTTACGTCCCCAGGGCACCCAAGAAGGAACAAGGTATGTTGAGCCCGCCTAGAAGGCTACAATTCAACAGAGCCGTGACAAACGGCCCGACAATGTGCGTACCAAAGGGGACAATACGTGGCGCGGGGGAAAATAATTTCACCCAGGCTGAATGAGCCCGTAGTTATTAGTCGCGCGCCGCAAGCTCCCATAAAAAATATTGATGTCGTCCCTTGGAACTACAACAAGACGGTAGTAACATAAAAAGGGAAAGAGATCACAGGGGAAGCAATCGAAGCAAACTCCTCTGAGGGATACCTCAATCTGAAGGAGCTAGCCAAAAACAAGCACAAATGCTTCCCTCTTAAAAGACCTATCACTGCCGAGGAAGCTGAAGAGTTATTTAAGAAGATGAACATGACTGAATACGCCACAATTGAGGAACTCAGGAAAACTCCTGATCAAGTGTCACTCTTATCTTTGTTGATGGGCTCGAACAAGCATCAGAAAATACTCTTGAAACGTTGAATGAAGCGTATGTGCCGGCAGAGACCTCAGTCGAACAATTGGAAAGAATGGCCGAGCGTT
>ML281609.1:0-19793 GCA_005239495.1 Nicotiana undulata
TATGGGTATGACGTGACTCAGTCCCGTCTTTGTACAATTATGTTTCTGTTAGAGGTCTGTAGATAGTATGTCTAGTTGGATAGTATGTGGCCTTGCAGGCTTCTAGTTTTGAGATGTATAGTTGTCTATAACAGCCTTGTCAGCTCATCCTACGTATGTTCTACGTATATGTATGTATGCCTTTTTGTGCAGATTTCCTTCATGTATATTATTCTCGTAATTCAGCAGATATTATTCAGATTCATATCTTAGACGCATGTTTAGGGATGTTTGACAGGCAGGACTCAGGCACCCGTCGCGGCCCATCGGTTTGGGTCGTGACACATCAATTGACATTTTAGGCATGAACCTAACCCTAGATAAAAAGGAAACTAAAACAAAGAAAAAGAAAAAGAAAAAAAAAAGAATTTAAGATCATTGAAATCAACATACCAGTAATGAAGATGTAGCAGGAATTCAATACTTGATGAAATGAGGTAAGATTGAGAGCAAAGGAAATGTGCACTGTGCTTAGCTTAGCTTCAGATGTTGAAGTGTGTAAAGTATGAACAGTTTAGGAAAGTCCTATTTATACTTTGACCAGGCTGGCCCACTAACTCACTTGAGTGCGGCCGGACAATTTTGGTGTGGTCCGCACTCCTTACATGTTGCTTGAATTTGTGGTGTGGTCCGCACAAAAATGATTGCCGCCCCATAGATCGTGCGGTCCTCAAAATTTTGGGTGCGGCCGCAAATCCATAAGGATTTTTGTCAGGACAAACTTTCGAGACTTGACATTTTCCATGTCCCAGTTGTGCGACCGCACACAGAATTGTGCGACCACAAAGTGCTTGTGGAGTCTGCATAATTCTGGTGCGGTTCGCACAGTTTCAACAATTAGCCAATTTATTTCTTGCAAAGTTCTTGCAATGCACACCCATATTCCTCCATACACTCCACAAACAGTTAGATCCAAATAATGCCTAATGTAAAAAAGAAAATCAAGAGAAAGAAAAACACAATGATTTCCTCCCAAGAAGCGCCTGATATAATGTCGCGGCACGACGCATGTTACAATCATTCACTTGAAATGGAGCAATGCCACAACGTGGACATCATTAACCTTACCAAGATAGTGCTTCACCCGGTGCCCATTGACTTTAAATATTTCACCATTCTTATTTTCAAATCTAGAGCACCAGAAGGAGTCACATGTACAACTTCAAAAGGGCCACTCCACTTTGATTTTAGCTTTCTTGGAAACATCCGCAACTGAGAGTTGAATAAAAGGACAAGGTCACCTTCTTTAAATTCTTTGTTCTGGATCAAGTTTATTCAATTTCTCCACCCGAAGATTTGCAGTTACATCCCACTCAAGGTTCAATTTCTTTAATGCCCATATGGGCTTATGCTATAGTTCCACTGGGAGGTGACATGCTTTCCTGAATACAAACCGATACAGAGACATACCAATTGGAGTTTTGTAAGTTGTTCTATAGGCCCAAAGAGCATCGTCAAGTTTCCTCAACCAATCAGTCCACTTTGCATTGACACTCTTTGACAGAATAATCTTGATCTCTCGGTTGGAGACTTCAACCTGTCCACTTGCTTGGGGTGATAAGGGGTTGACACCATGTGAGTGACACAATACTTGGAGAGAAAAGCGTCGAAGGTTTTGTTGTGAAAATGTGATCCCCCATCCCTAATGATGGCCCTTGGGGTACCAAACCTTTTGAATATATTTTTCTTCAAGAAATCTACCACACTCCGTGCTTCATTGTGGGCAAAGCCATAACTTCAACCCATTTCACACGTAATCCACAACAACAAAAATATAAGTGTTCCCACATGAGCTCACAAATGGACCCATAAAATTGATGCCCCACACATCGAAAATATCAATCTCTAGGATGGTGGTGAGAGGCATCTCATTGTTCTTGGAGATCCCACCAGCCCTTTGGCAATGATCACAACGCTTAACGCGTTCACTAGCGTCTTTGTACAATATAGGCCAATAGAATACACAACTTAGGACCTTTCTAGCAGTTCTCACTCCACAATGGTGACCACCATATGGAGAAGAATGGCAAGGTTCAAGAATACCCAATTGCTCTTCTTCTGGAACACATCTCCGGATAACACCAATAGTGTAAATTTTGAAGAGATATGGCTCGTTCCAATAGTAGTCCAGGAAGTCCTGTTTGAGCTTCTTCCATTGGTTTGAAGATAACTCATTAAGAACAATGCCGCTCACAAGATAGTTGGCCACATCGACAAACCAAGGCATCCCGGTCATAGACATGGAAAGGAGTTGTTCATTCGGAAATGAATCATTGATCTCAAGGCCATCATGGGGCCTCCCCTCCTCCTCTAATCCGGACAAGTGGTCCGCCACTTGATTCTCACTCCCCTTGCGGTCTTGTGTTTCAAGATCAAATTCTTGTATAAGAAGTACCCACCGTATAAATCTTGCCTTAGATTCCTTTTTACTCATCAAATAACGAAGTGCCGCATGATCGGTGTGAAAACTCTCTTTGGTACCCATTAGGTACGGGCGAAACTTTTCCATAGCAAAGACAATGGCTAAGAGTTCTTTCTTGGTCACCGTACAGTTGACTTGTGCCTCTTTCATGGTCTTACAAGCATAGTAGACCGGATGGAAGATCTTGTTAATTCTTTTCCCCAATACCGCTCCAACCGCCACATCACTAGCATCACACATGAGCTCAAATGGTAAGCTCCAATTTGGCGCGGTAATAATATGAGTGGTAGTCAACCTATACTTGAGTAGTTAAAATGCCTTCATACAATCATCATTGAAAACAAATTTCGCATCTTTCTCTAATAGCTTGCACAAGGGGTTCACCACCTTAGAGAAATTCTTGATGAACCGGCAGTAAAACCCTGTGTGACATAGAGAGCTCCTCACTCCCTTGACGGAAGTAGGAGGGGGGAGTTTGGGTATCATTTGAATTTTTGCTTTATCAACTTCAATACAATTCTTGGAGATCTTGTGGCCGAACTAGCACATCATCAATTATCCCCTGTCCTGTCCGCCATTTGCAACCTCATGGATGTGGGTCTTGGTTGACCAATCCCCAATGTCTTGAACACAGAATAGGGCATCAAGTTAATGCTTGCCCCCAAGTTACATAAAGCTTTGGCAAAATCAGCACTCCCAATAGTGCACTGATCGGTGCCAAACCTACACCACTATTGAGTAGTGAGGATGGTCGATGCAGTTTTACTCACAAGGTTGGAATCGATTTCCACAACGAGTTATTTGATTTGGAATTAGGTATTTATCTAAATCCTGATACGTGTGTTGTTCCTAATTGAACTTCCAAACATGTTGGTGTTGATTCTACTTCTACTTCTATTTCTATTGTATGCTAATATTAAAGCTAAGTACAATATTTTTTTGATGATAGTTTTCAAGTGTTTAAAAGGACTAGGGTAGTGAAATCCACCTAGGTGGATATCCAACAGGTCTCAAGAATATAGGGCAAGCTTGATTTGATTGGGATCATAATATAACCATCAAACCCAAGTACTCACTCTATACCTCTTGGTAGTTTGAGTGATTTTGCCCAATTTGGCTTTCTCAAGTCCAAATGGGCATTCATGCATACAAGTGATATTAGCTCAAGTCAGGTATTACTATCTCTAGGTTTAACCCTTTAATTTGGGCTATGAATTTTTTAAGTTCACCCAAATTCCTTGTTAGCCTAATGTTCCTAGACTTAGTCCCTCTTTCTCAAGAAGAGCCTAAGTCATAAAGGCATGTATCGGTGTTTGCAACCACTAATACTACAATTCTAGCATGAATTAGGATAAATATCACTAACCCATAAACAATCAAGCCCTAAAATTCAAGACACATAAATACCCACACTAGGGTTGGGTCACAACCCTAGCTACGGGTCTAACTACTAATAATATTAGCAGAAATCAAATAAAGAGAAGATATAATCCATAATACTAAATTAAAAGATGAAAATATAATGTTATAAGGTAAATCTTGTCCAAATATACCCAAATAGGAAAACCTAGCCGTCTCACGTGCTCAGCAAAAACATAACATCACCTAAAATTGACAAAAAGATCTATTTATACTAAGCTGAAATTTTTGTACAAAAATACCACTACGGCCACGTAATTTTGACCGCGACCATAGTCTTGCTTTTGCGGCCGCATAATACTGATCGCGGTCCGCGTTTCTTCAAATCTGGGTCTGTGTTGAATCTTGTTTCGCAGACCGCATAATTTCCACCGCGTCTGCGTGAGGGACTTCCGCGGCCGCGTAATTTTGACGCGGACCGCCTTTCTCATTTTTTCTTGAAGTATCAACTCTATGAACCTTAGCAACCGCGGTCCACGAAATTCCAATCGCTGCCGCGCCAGTACTTTCACGGCTGCCTCTTTCTGACGCGGTCTCCATTCATATTTGTGCTAAAAAACCATCTATCTGATTCTCCATTTCGTGGACCGCGTAATTTTGTCCGCGTCCGCATTCCACACCTCTTGGCCCAGTCTTGGTTTTTTTTTCTTGTTTTTTACTTAGCCAAAAATTTTCCTTGTCAAATTCCTGCACTGCACAACCAATTCCTACATACACTTCACAACCAGTTAGTTCAAAACAATGCCTAATCTAAGAAGAAAATAAAAAGAAAGAAAAACACATGGGTTGCCTCCCAAGAAGCGCCTGATTTAACATCGCGACACGATGCATGTTACCATCATCATTTGAAATAGATCAAGGCCACCACATGGCTATCATCAATATTGCCAAGGTAATGCTTCACTCGGTGCCCATTGACTCTAAATAGCACCAAATGGAGTTACATGCACCACTTCAAAAGAGCCACTCCACTTTGACTTGAGCTTTCCCGGAAACATCTGTAACCGAGAGTTGAATAAAAGAACCAAGTCACCCTCATTGAATTCTTTGTTACGGATATATTTTTCATATAAGTAATTCATCTTGTCCTTATACAAGGACGAGCTGGAATAAGCATGGAATCGAAACTCATAAAGTTCATTTAGTTGCTCTACCCGGAGATTGGCAGCTACATCTCATTCAAGGTTTAACTTCTTCACCACATGGACCTGTGCTCTAATTCAACCGGAAGATGGCATACTTTCCCAAATAACAACATGTTAGGAGACATACCAATTGGAGTCTTATAAGCATTTCTATAGGCCCACAAAGCATCGTCAAGTTTCCTTGACCAATTAGTCCGGTTTGCATTGATAGTCTTGGATAATATGATCTTTATCTTCCTGTTGGAGACCTAAACTTTTCCACTTTCCTAGGGGTGATAAAGGGTTGACACCTTATGATTGACACCATACTTGGAAGGTAAAGTGTCGAAGGCGTTGTTGCAAAAATGAGAACCACCATCACTAATGATAGCCCTTGGGTTGCCGAACCTTGTGAAGATATTTTTCTTTAAGAAATCCATCACACTCCGTGCCTCATTGTTGGGCAAAGCCACAACTTCAACCCACTTGGAAACATAATCAACATCAACCAGAATATAAGTGTTCCCACATGAAATCACAAATGGCCCCATAAAGTCGATACCCCACATCGAAAATATCAATCTCAAGAATGGTGGTGAGGGGAATTTCATTCTTCTTGGAAATTCAACCATCTCTTTTGCACTCATCACAACGCATAACAAGCTCGCTAGCGTCTTTGTACAAGGTAGGCCAATAGAATCCGCAACTTAGTACCTTTGTAGTGGTTCTCGCCCCATCATGATGACCACCATAGGGCGAGGAATGGCAAGCCTCAAGAATACTCAATTGCTCTTCTTCCGGAACACATCTGCGGATAACACCATCATTGCAAATATTGAAAAGATATGGCTTGTCCTAATAATAATCCAAGCAGCCCCATTAGAGCTTCTTCCTTTGGTTAGAAGAGATCTCATTGGGGACAATGCTGATCACAAGAAAGTTAGACACATCGGCGAATCAAGGCATCCCATTCAAATATACAGAGAGGAGTTGTTCATCCGGAAATGAATCATTAATCTCAAGGCCATCATGGGTCCTCCCTTCCTCTTCCAAGCGGGACAAGTGGTCTGCCACTTGATTCTCCCTCCCTTTTCGGTCTATGATTTCAAGGTCAAACTCTTGTAGAAGAAGAACCCATCTCATCAACCTAGACTTAGAGTCCTTTTTATTCATCAAGTAATGAAGTGCCGCGTGATCGGAGTACACAATCACTTTGGTACCCATGAGGTACGGCGTTGACTTGGGTGTCATTCATTGATTTTCTTGCAAAATAAACCGAATGAAATATCTTGTTGATCCTTTGCCCCAAAACCGCTCCTAGCGCAACGTTGCTAGCATCGCACATGAGGTTAAATGGTAAGCTCCAATTGGGTGCGGTAATAATGGGACTGGTACTGAATTTATACTTGAGAAGCTCAAAAGCTTTCATGCAATCATCATTGAACAGAAACTTTGCATCTTTTTCCAACAACTTGCATAAGGGGTTTACCACTTTTGAGAAATCCTTGATGAACCTTCGGTAAAACCTCGAGTGACCAAGAAATCTCCTCATTCCCTTGACGGAAGTAGGAGGAGGGAGTTTCGAAATCACTTCAATTTTTTCTTTGTCCACTTCAATACCATTATTTGAGATCTTATGGCCGAGGACAATGCCCTCCTCGATCATAAAGTGGTACTTTTCCCAATTAAGCACTAAGTTGGTCTCTTCACATCGGGCCAACACTTTTTCAAGATTATCCTAGCATTCTTCAAAGGAATCCCCCACAACACTGAAATCATCCATGAACACTTCGAGGAAGTCCTCCACCATATCCGTGAATATTGCCATCATACACCGCTGAAAGGTAGCCGGTGCATTACACAAACCAAACGACATCCGTGAGAATGCAAATGTGACATACGGACAGGTGACAGTGGTTTTCTCTTGATCTTCAAGTGCAATGAGAATCTGGTTGTACCCGGAGTACTCATCCAAAAATCAATAATAAGCACGTCCGGCAAGTCCATCCAACATTTGGTCAATAAATGGCAATGGGAAATGATCTTTTTGGTCACTTTGTTCAGCTTTCTATAATCCATGCATACCTCCAACCGATGACAGTTCTGGTGGGGATCAATTCATTTCTATCATTCATGATAACAATCATGCCCCCTTCTTCGGGACACATTGTACCGGCGATGTCCATGAACTATCCGAAATGGGGTACACAACCTCTGCATCTAGCCACTTGATAATTTCTTTCTTGACGACCTCTTGCATGGCCTCATTCAACCTCCTTTTATGTTCCACGGAGGGTTTGGCATCTTCCTCCAATATAATTCTGTGAATGCAAAAGGCAGGGCTTATAACCCGAATGTCAGCCAAAGTCCATCCTATTGCCTTCTTCCTTCTTTGAAGCACCGCAAGGGTGGAGTTTACCTGCACCTTAGTTAAGCACGAAGAAAGAATAACAAGTAATGTGGAACAAGGGCCTAAGAACTCATACCTGAGGTGTGAAGGAAAGGGCTTCAACTCCAATGTTGGTGGCTCCACGATTGAGGTCTTTGTTGGTGGAGTCTTCCGTATCTCAAGGTCAAAGTAAAGTTTATGGGGTCCATATGTGTAGGATCCCATTCCTTGCAAAGCATTTTCACATTCTACCAAGCCTTCCTTCTCCTCCTCAACAACACAGCTTCCAAAGGGTCTTCCACACTGATCATAGAACTCATGTCATCAACAATCACCTCTGTCACAAGATCCACAAAAGAGCATACTTCGTTGCTATTAGGCTGCCTCATTGACTTGCACACGTGGAACATAACTTTTTCATCGCCCACCAGGAAGGTGAGCTCCCCAGCTTCCACATCAACTAATGCCTTCCCTGTTTCTAGGAAAGGTCTCCCCAATATTATTGGCACCTCATAGTCAACTTCACAATCAAGAATCACAAAGTTTGCGGGAAGAATAAACTTGTCGGCCCGAACTAGCACATCATCAATTATCCCCAACAACCTCTTCATTTTTCGGTCCACCATTTGCTACCTCATGAAAGTAGGTCTAGGTTGTCCAATACCCAAGGTCTTGAACACAAAATATGGCATCAAATTAATACTCCCTCCCAAATCACATAAGGCTTTGGCGAAATTGGCACTACAATAGTGCATGGAATTGTAAAGGCACCGGGATCTTCTAGCAAGTCCTTCATGAACATGGCATATCCCGGCATTTGTTCTATATCTTCAACCAAAGGCACATTGATGGACAAACATTTTATCATATCAATGAATTTCTTTAATTGGTTTTCAATGTTTTGCTTGGAAAGCCTTTGAGGATATGGTGGAGGAGGCCTTGGCAAAGGAGCATTGTCTTTGGGCACTACCGTTTCCGGTGTGTCTATCACATGATCCCTAGACGGGTTCACAACATTTTAAGTCTCCTTCATGGTGTCATTATCATCTTGCAACAACACATCATCACTCAAAATCTTCTTTGGATCAGAGGTACTAGCAACACCACCTCTACCGCTTCTTGTGGTTACCGCCATAGCATGACCCGTATTGTTCCCACCCTTCGGGTTTACTACCGTATCACTTGGTAGTGCCCCCTTAGGGCGAGTATTCAATGCTTGAGAAATATGACCCATTTGTGCTTCTAAGTTGCGTATTGGGCATCGGAGTCGGCATTTCATTCCATCATTTGCTTGAACATACTTTTTATCCGCCCCATCTTATTGTTTGAAGAACTTTTCCCTTGAGACGGATATGGAGGTGGGTTGTTGGGTTGTTGATACATCGGGGGCATTTGCAAGCCCGACCCCCAGTTTCCTTGGTTATTGTTGTCCCAACCCCCTTGGTTTCCTTTGCCTCACCAATTTCTATTATTGTTGCCACCCTAATTACTTTGGTTATTTCCTTGATTCCCCTAGTTTTTATTGTTGTTCCCCCAATTGTTCGGATTGTTGTTGTTGCCACTACTCCAATTCCCTTGGCCTTGGTTGCCCCAATTTTGATTGTTTCCTTGTGATCTCTATTGTTGATTTAGAGCATTGCTCCATTATCTTTGGTAATTATTGGCATATAAAACTTCCTCACTTTGATCATTATAAGAATCGTCTTGATTGTATCCAGTACCACTTTGCTCAAATTGCTCTTGATTGCTTTGCACTTGTTGACCACACTCTCTTCTCTTGTTGACCATTATATTCAGTCCTTCCATGGTGTTTACTTGGTTTTGCCCCTGAACCTGCTGAAGCTGAGCCTTTGCTAACTTATTCATAGTAGTTGTCAACTCTGCTATGGCTTGTCCGTACCTTGAGGAACGTTTTCCCGACTTTGCAAGGCTGAGGAGGTGTCCGCCATATCATCTAGGATTGCACATGCTTCTGAATATGGCGTGTTCATGAAGTTACCCCCTTCCAGCTGATTCACCACACACTGGTTAGTTGTGTTAATACCCCTATAAAATTTTTGTTGGATTATTGCTTCAGTTATATCATTGTTGGGGCATTCTTTTACCATTTTCCGGTACCATTCCCAGATTTCATGTAAGGGTTAATTTAGCTCTTGTTTAAAGGCTAACATCTCATCCCTAAACGTTTCCATATGACCTGGAGAGAATAACGTTGCTATGAACTTTCAGCCAACTCATCCTAAGTGGTGATGGAATGGTTGGGTAGACTCTCAAGACAATCCAAAGCCTTCCCTCTAAGTGGAAATGGGAATAACCTCAATCTCAAAGCATCCTCGGATACATTCGTCTGCTTGCTCCCCCAGCATGTGTCAACAAAACCTTTGAGATGCTTATATGCGTTCTGATGGGGAGCTACGGTGAAGAAACCCCTTTGATCCAATAGAGTCAGCATGAAATTGGTTATATTAAAATTGCCCGCCTGAATCCGGGGTGGAAAAATTGCACTTGCGTAGCTTTCATTGGGTAGCATTCGGTGTGCTGCCGCTGGAGTAGGTGGGGGAGGGTTTGGCACGTTATCATGAGGCGATCGGCCTCTTCTTTGCACTTGAGGTTCTATATTGACCTCATCCACATCATTTTCATCTACCTCCTCCTCCTGAGGAATATGTCCAAGAGCTTCATTATGAGCCATTTGGTACCTAAAGCAATTGACCCACAAAATTAAAACGGAAGGAAAGAAAAACAAAACACACAAATAGTTAGATAAATAACTAAAACCGTCTAACTCCCCGACAATGACGCCAAAAATTGATCGGTGCTAAACCTGCACTACTATTGAGTAGCGAGGATGGCCGATGCAATTTTACCCAACAAGGTCGGGATCGATTTCCATAGGGAGTTAATTGATTTGGAATTTTGTATTTATCTAAATCTGGATGCGTGTGTTGTTCCTAATTGCACTTCCAAACATGTTGGTGTTGATTCTACTTGTACTTCTATTTCTATTGTATGCTAAGATTAAAGCTAAGTACAATATTTTTTATATGATAGTTTTCAAGTGTTTAAAAGGACTAGGGTAGTGCTTTCCGCCTAGGTGGATATCTAACGGGTATCAAGAATCTAGGCAAGCTTGATTTGATTGGGGTCATAATATAACCATCACGCCCAAGTACTCACTCTATACCTCTCGGTAGTTTGAGTGATTTTGCCCAATTTGGCTTTCTCAAGTCCAAATGGGTATTCATGCAATACAAGTGATGTTAGCTGAAGTCGGGTATTACTATCTCTAGGTTTAGCCCTTTAATTTGGGCTATCAATTTCTTGGGTTCACCCCAATTCCTTGTTACCCTAATTTTCCTAGACTTAGTCTCTCTTTCTCAAGAAGAGCCTGAGTCATAAAGGCGTGAATCAGTGTTTGCAACCACTAATTCTATAATTCTAGCATGAATTAGGCCGAATATTACTAACCCATACACAATCAAGCCCTAAAGTCAAGACCCATTAAATGCCCACACTAGGGTTGGGTCACAACCCTAGCTATGGGTCTAGCTACTCATAATAATAGCAGAAATCAAAGATAAAGAGAAGATATAATCCATAATACCAAATTAAAAGATGAAAATCTAATGTTATAAGGTAAATCTTGTACAAAATTTCCCAAATAGGAAAACCTAGCCGTCTCATGTGCTCATAAAAAACATAACATAACCTAAACTTGACAAAAAGATCTATTTATACTAAACTGAAATTTCCGGACAAAAACCCAAAAAAAAAAGGTTTCGCGATCGCGTAATTCTGACGGCGGCCGCACTCTTGATTTCGCGACCGCGTAATTTCCACCGCATCTGTGTGAGATACTTCCACGGCCGCGTAATTTTGATGCGGATCGCCTTTCTCATTTTTGCTTGAAGTATGAACTCTCTGAACCTTAGTAACCGCGGTCCGCGAAATTTCAATCGCAGCCGCGCCAGTACTTTTTCGGCTGCCTCTTTCTGACGCGTTCCGCGTTCATATTTGTACCCAAAAACCATCTCTTTGATTCTCCATTTTGTGGACCGCGTAATTATGTCCGCGTTCGCGTTGATACTTTTGCGGCCGCACTTTTTTGTCGCGGTCCGCGTTCCACACCTCTTGGCCCAGTCTTGGTTTTTGTTCAACTTTTTGACTCCTTTATGATTTGATTATGGCTCCTTTGGCTCATTCTGAACAATCCCTGCAAGCAAGCATATTAAGTTAGTTTCCGGGAATACCTTCACACATTTTTTGCCCAAAATATAAGTAAAAAGGAGAAAGTAATAGGATAAAATCCCTACTTATCAATCACGGTATTGTAAAAGCACCAGGATTTTCCAACTTTGGAGCCATGGAATGCACCATGGCACTCACATGATTTTCCATTTGGATCGTTTCAAAGTTTATTGATCTCTTCTTTGTTACCAAGTCCTTCATGAACTTGGCATATCCCGACATTTGCTCTAAGGTTTCAACCAATGGCACATTTATGGATGAGCGTTTCATCATATCAATGAATTTCTTGAATTATTCTCATTGTTTTGCTTTGCGAGCCTTTGAGGATATGGAGGAGGAGGCCTTGGCAAACGAGCTTTGGCCTTGGGAACTACCGGATCCGGTATGTCTATTACATGTTCCCTAGACGGGTTCACATCATCTTGTGTCTCCTCCATATATTCATCAATGTCTATCCTCACCTCATCAATTTCTTAAACATCATTTCTTGGCTAATCATCATCTTGCACCAACACATCATCATTCACATTCTTTATTTGGTTTGAGGTACTAGCAACTCCACCTATCCCACTTCTTGATTTCACGGCCATACCATGCCCGTATTGTTCCCACCCTTCGGGTTCACCACCGTATCACTTGGTAGTTCCCCCTTAGGGAGAGTATTCAAAGCTTGAGAAATTTGGTCAAGTTGGACTTCCAAGTTGCGGATAGAAGTGTTGTGGGAGGCTAATTGGGCATCGGAGTCGGCATTTTTCTCCATCATTTGCTTGAACATGTTTTCAATCCGTCCCATCTCATTGTTGGAAAAACTAGGACCTTGCGACAGATATGGAGGCAGGTTGTTTGGTTGTTGATACATCGGGGGCCTTTGAAAGCCCGACCCCTGATTTCCTTGATTGCTATTGTTCCAACCCCCTTGATTATTGTTGCCTCCCTAATTACTTTGATTTTTGCCTCCCCAATTTCCTTGAATATTTCCTCCCCAATTGCCTTGATTACCCCAATTTTGATTGTTGTTGTTCCCCCAATTTACTTGGTTGTTGTTGTTGCCACCATTCAAATTTCCTTGTTGACCTTGGTTTCCCCAATTACCTTGGTTTCCTTGTGATCTCTATTGTTGTTGATTTGTAGCATTGCTCCGTTGACCTTGATAATTGTTGAGATATTGAACCTCTTCACTTTTCTCATCATATGCATCATCTTGATTATACCCACTATTACTTTGCTCAAATTTCTCCAGATGGTTTTGTACTTGTTGACCTTGTTGCCTTCTCTTGTTGACCATCATGTTTACTCCTTCCATGGCATTCACTTATTTTGGCCCTTGAACCTCTTGAAGCTGAGCCTTGGCCAATTTGTTCATTGTCGTTGTTAACTCCGCAATAGCTTGCCCCTGATCATGTAGTTCCTTGTGTAGGTAAATATTATTTGGGTCTCCTTGAGGAACATTGGCTCTGCTTTGCCATGCCGAAGAGGTATCTGCCATCTCATCCAATATTTTACAAGCTTCAAAATACGGCGTGTTCATGAAATTACCCTAGGTGAGTTGCTTTACCCCATACTGATTTCTCGTGTTGATCCCCCCTATAGAAGGTATGTTGGATCATGGCCTCGGTCATATCGTTTTTAGGGCACTATTTGACCATGGTGCGGTAGCTTTCCCAAATCTCGTGCAACGATTCATTTGGTTGTTGTATGAAAGCTAGAATCTCATCTCTTAGCGTCGCCATATGCCCCGGGGAGAGGAATTTGGTTAAGAATTTTTCGGCCAACTCATACCAAGTGTGGATGGAATTGTTGGGAAATATCTCTAACCAATCCAAAGCCTTCCCCCGTAGAGAAAAATGGAATAACCTTAACCTCAATGTGTCCTCGGAAACATTCGTTTGCTTGATCCCCCAACTGTATCAACAAAACCTTTGAGATGTTTGTAGGCATTTTGATGTGGAGCTCCGGTGGAGAAACCCCGCTGCTCAAGCAATGTAAGCATCACTATAGAAGGTTTGTTGGATCATGGCCTCAGTCATATTGTTGTTAGGGAACTCTTTGACCATGGTGCGGTACCTTTCCCAAATCTCATGCAACGGTTCATTTGGCTGTTGTTTGAAAGCTAGTATCTCATCTCTTAGTGTCGCCATATGACCCGGGGAGAGGAATTTGGCTCTGAATGTTTCGGCCAACTCATCCCAAATGTGGATGGAATGGTTGGAAAATCTCTCTAACCAATCCAAAGCCTTCCCCTGTCGAGAAAAATGGAATAACCTTAACCTCAATGCGTCCTCGGAGACATTCGTTTGCTTGATTCCCCAACATGTATCAACAAAACCTTTGAGATTCTTGTAGGCATTTTGATGTGAAGCTCTGGTGGAGAAATCCCGCTACTCAAGCAATGTAAGCATCACATTGGTTATTTTAAAGTTTCCGCCCTAATCTGGGGCGGGACTATTGCACTAGCATAGCCTTCGTTGGGCAACACCAGGTATGCTTCTCTTGGTGGAGGTGGGGGAGGGTTTGGGATATTATCATGAGGCCGTCGGCCTCTTCTTTTTACTTGAGACACAAGATGAACCTCATCCACTTGCTCGTCATCTACCTCCTCCCCCATTGGTATATTTTCGAGGGCCTCGTTTTTAAGAGCCATTTCGTACCTAAAAGCAACTCACAAACAAAAGAAAACGGAAGGAAAGAAAGACAAAACACACAAATACTTAGATGTATAACTAAGACCGTCTAACTCCCTGGAAACGGTGCCAAAAATTGATCGGGTCCAAACCCACACTACTATTGAGTAGCGAGAAGGTCGATACAATAGTTACCCAACTAAAGTCAGGATCGAATTCACAGGGAGTTAATAATTGGAATTAGGTTTATATCTAAGTGGGATGCGAGTTTTAGCTCTAATTGCACTTCCACAAATTTAGTTGGTCTTTTACTTCTATTTTTACTCTTTTGATTGCAATTAACAAAACTAAGGACAATGTTTTTGTTTTGGGTTTTTCAAATGCTTAAAGGGACTAGGGTCGTGACTTCTACATATGTGGTTATCTAACGCGTTGTAAAACCTAGGGCAAGCTTGATTAGTTGGGATTGTAATATAGCTATCACACCCTGGTACTCACTCTATACCTCTCGGTAGTTTGAGTGATTTTGCCCAATTTGGCTTTGTCAAGTCCAAATGGGTATTCATACAAATCAAGTGATATTAGCTCAATTCAGGTATTACTATCTCTAGATTTAACCCTTTAATTGGGGCTATCAATTTCTTGAGTTCACCCCAATTCTTTGTTAGCCTAGTTTTCCTAAACTTAGTCCCACTTTCTCAAGTAGAGACTAAGTCATTTAGGCATGAATCAATGTTTGAAACCATTAATTCTTGAGTTCTAGCAAGAACTAGGCTTAATATCACTAACCCAATCACTAACAAGCCCTAAATCAAACACCCATTAAATACCCACACTAGGGTTGGGAAACAACCCTAGCTATGAGTTTATGTACTCATGAAAATAGCAAATATTAAATAAGAAATGAAGATAGAATCCATAATATTAGATTAAGGGATGAAAATCTAGTACAAAAATTCCAAAAGCAGTAAAAGTAGACATCTCAGGTGCTCTTTTAAAACATAACTTAACCTAAAAATGACAAAAAGTGCTATTTCTACTAAGCTAAAAATATCTCAAAAAAATGCCCTTGCGGAGGTTGTGCGACCGCGCATAATTTCGAGCGCGGCCGCATAGTTGTGGTGTGGTCCACGTTCTTGACTTTGAATTCTTGCTTGAGCTGGACTTTTGCGGACCGCACAATTCTGAGTGCAAACGCGCGCATGATTATGCGGTCGCATAAAAGTGATGCGGTCCGCATTCCCTTAACCTTGGGCTTGAAACAACTCTCTGAACCTTCATTCATGCGGACCACACAATTGTGTGTGCGACCGCACTTGACATCCTATGGCCACAAAATTTTGGTGCGCTCCGCACTCTTTCATTTTGCCCAACTTGCCAAATCTATGGTTCTCGTTCATTGCAGACCACATAATATTGAATGCGGCCGCACAATGTCTTTTGTGGCCGCATAATACAGGTGTGGTCCGCACTCCTTTAGGTTGCCAAAATACCAAGTCTCTGAATCTCATTTCTTGTGGACCGCATAATATTGGTCGCGACAACACAATGACTTTTGTGGTTGCACAATATTTGTACGGTCTGCTCTTCTTCATTTGCAAAAAGCCAAGTCTCTGAACCTTCTTTTTTGGCCGCATACAGAATCATGCGGTCCGCAAAATTGATCTCTTTGTCCTGTTTTGGTTCTTGTTCAACTTTTTACTCTTTTATGAGTTGATTTTGATTCCTTTGGCTCCTATTGAACAATTCCTGTAAGCAAGCACATTTTATTAGTATCCGGGAATACCTTTAAGCATTTTTGACCTAAAACACAAGTAAAAGAGAGCAAATAAGAGGTAAAAATCCCTACTTATCAGTGTTGGTGTGCTAATGGGGCGTAGGTCGTTCGGTCCGTTTGGTCGGTTTAATTTAGATTCGAGAAGAGTGAATGACTCTCAGGAATGGTTCGAATGGATTCGAGATTTAAAGTTAGCGATTGGGAATTTTCAAGATTCGTATATGGCTATTAACTGAGAGTTACATTCGACGTTGTCAAGACTTGTGGCATTTTTATATCATTGGGGATTATGCATTTCAGTATCAAGAATCACATAAGGTCTCTTTAGAGTGGGTGTCTCGGTTGTGGTGCTTCAGGGTACTTAAAAGGGGAGTCAACGGCTTATGGGCCTTAGGGCGTTGTGGTTTATGCTAGGGTCTCTTGTGTGGTGACTTTTGGTTAGGGATCGTGGTGTTCTAGCAAGGACAAGTATCAATTTGAAGGCAATTTGGAAAGGACAACTTGGTAATAGGTTGGATCAGCATAGTAACGGGTATGATCGGTTCTTTGAGTGCTTATGACGTGACTAGTCTTTACAGGTGTTTCGTATCAATGCTCTTGGGTTTTGGCGACCTGCGCAGCTGGGTTGAGTTAGAGAGATTCGGTTTTGATAGCTTGGTTATGTGAAAATGGGTCTTCTAGGAGTTCTCAATGGTTTTTACCATGGTTGAGGGGTATATCTCCTACTGGCGGTAGGATCCTATGGTGTATAGTGAATTTCTTCTAGATGGATCAAATGGATGGTCCTTGGTTAATGGGGTATGTAGTTGCTTGTGACTCGGAGTGGGCTATGAAGTTCTCGTATTTTTCATGTGATGGCATGGTAGATGCGGTGTGTTGTGTGGGATTGAGATTTGCATGTGCTAGGTCACAATTTAGTTTTGGAGGGAAGGTCATAAATTTGTAGGCAACATGAACGGTTTCATATGACTCGGTAAATGATGTTACTATTTCGTATGTCTTGATGAGAATTTATATCCCAGAAGGGGCAATGTGTTTTGATGTATGGATACTTCACTGGTACTGCGGCACTCTCCTAGTTGATCGACTGTTGACATCCAAATTTTGATATGTGGCACGGAAGAATTTTAGAAGTATTCCTCAAGGGGAGATCGTGTATGAGAGATATGTTAGACATTCTAGAAGTGGAGTTGGGATCAGATATGGTGATTCGTGTGTTTTATGGATTTGGAGATTGGGAGTTCTCAGGAGCGGTTTGTTTCATGGTTTTGGATTGTGAAGTCATGGTCGAAGCTAGCCAGATGATAGTATGTGTTATGATTCAGTCATTGTGGGCGTTCAGAGGTTTATTTATCTATTGTAGGTGTCGCACCCCTTTTTCTCGCTAAATCGGGTTTCGACACGTGACAACTCTTTTAAGGAAGGTGTTAAAAGAGAGTCTCCACCTAATGGATTTGAGGCGCGTTAGGGAACCTGTCGCGCCCCCCCTTTTTCCTCGCGGAGTCGGGGTTTCGACATTGTTGGGACAACTCGTTTCGTTTTGAGAAAGGGGTACAAGAAGTTGAAGAGTCTCCACCTAACGGGTTAAGGTGCGTTAGGAAACCTATTACAAGTAACTCATAGAACCAGTTTGCATTACCAGAGATTGGGTAAGAGCTTGAAATTACTTCGAGGGGAAGGTGTTAGGAACCCCTCAAGGTCCACAACGCTGGGTCCCCGCCAAACTTACTTTGTGAATTAGTCAACTAGCAAATAGGAAGTCTAAGCACACATATGTGAAAGAATAAAAGACCTTTTGACAAATAAGCAGTCTAAGCACACATATGTAAAAGGAATGAGGGAGGTCCTAGGTTGGTTCACCTATAGGATCATATCTGTACAATGCCTGGTAATCACTCCTCAATTAGAGGGGCTACACGTTGCATTAGATCACATGTCATCATATCCTTTTACTACCCAATTACCCTCCCCTTAGCAGTTATATAAGCGAGTTTGATTAGAGAACTCTAAGCGTGTTGTTACCCGTCTCTTCCTTGTGGTCCCATAGGAGTTTAGGACCTTTAGATTTAGGTGGTACTAGACCCTTCTAAAGGTGTTTAGAAGGAAAAACTCTAGGCGACAACAAATAACACATAGGACTACCAAATAGGGGAGAAATTAAGGGGCTCATGTTAACCTCCACATATAGGCAAATAAGCAGCACGTCTCAAACACATATTTTAGGTAATTTCAGAGAGTCCTAGAACAGGGTATCTAGGTGAGCATCACAAACACAGAATATGCAACACTGTTTAGAGCGAAGTGACAGAATCCTAATCAGTTTGCCTACTGATTTTAAAACCTGTTAAACCTGAGCAGTTTACAAATAAACAAAGCCATTTCGCAGCTTTTATAAGAACATTAATTACCTAAGGCTTGCCTAGACGTGGGGCTGTATGCAATCATAGTTCTGGAAACTAATTAAAACAACTTCGAATTATTCCAACCTATAGGCATGCTTATCTAAGTGATGATTATTATAGCAGGTGATTTTATACTGATTTATATCAGAACATGATACTTGTGGTGTGTAGGGGCTGTTTGTAACCTATTTATTTAAGCGACATGTTTCAAGAAAAATGTACGTACAATCCTAAAACATGATCTCTAATACACATGGAGAAGGTCGTTTTATTAGGAAACATTAGTAATAACCTAATAATAGGATTGCTAGGTGATTAAGGTTCAGGCAGAAGTCAGAAATGATGAACTATAGCAGGTTTTCTAATATGCAAGGAATGCAGTAAACATGATTGTCCTAATATGCAAGTTTTCTAATAGTAGGTTGTTTGACTGAATAGAATCAGAGATAGAGTGATGAACTACAACATGATTTCTAATAGGCGAAAGCAATAAACGTGAATATCCTAAGACAGGGTATCTAATGCATAAATTTAGCATGGTTTTAATGTGAATAAGCATAGTAATCCTAAGGCATGATCTCTAGTGCATAACATGAACCTAGAACATGATTTCTACTGCAAATCAACATAGTGTAAAACCTTTAAAAAAAACATGATCTCTACCCAGTTTACCCCGCAAAATCGTATAGCAACCCTCCCCTATTTACTAGTTACCCCAATATCTGTTTACAAAGGATTATTACAGACCAAGATTGAATAAATTACATAGATGAAATGTAAGTTATACTATAGGGAGCCTGAAGTAGGCCCAAAGTAAACCTGGGAATACCAGGCCTTCAATATAGTCTCAAATGCCAAGAATCTCATAGAAAAATGTGTGTCTAAGTGTGTCAGAGTTCCCTAAGGATCTCCAGGATCTCGAGCAGTGCTCACACCAAGACCTTTCTCATATAGGGACTGGTTATGTGCAGTGTGGAAGGGCAAGCCCAGTGTGCCAGATTCAAAGGAGTCTCAAGGGATTCCTAAGTAGTACACACAGTGGAGGGGCAGAACCTAATAGTCTAAGAGTAAAGTGAGAGTGCTTGACATAGTTTTGAAAGACTTAGTAAAACAGTATAGTGATAACTTTAGGTGTGAAAAGATTTTTGGAATAGAAACTTGTTTAGGAATGAAAACAGTTTTGAGAAGAATACTAGGAACAATTTTGAAATCAACTCTGAAGAGAGAGAGTTCATCAAACAAACAATCAATCATAAAATACCCAAATTCATAGGCACTTTAACAAGCAGGTTTTCACACAGGGCTGAAAGGGGTTGGGAACATATAGAAATCACATTGGGGGGGGGGGGGGC
>ML281609.1:22696-56197 GCA_005239495.1 Nicotiana undulata
AAGGGAGTCCTCAGTTTTTTAGCCTAAAGGATCACCCCGTGCAACATAAATAATACTTCATAACTCCTTCGAGATGGGGTGTTACTCGTATTGTTCAACAGGCACATACTATCTCTCCTGCTACCCAATTACTATCTTTAAGCTGTTACCTAATGCGCACTAGTTGATTCTAAGTCGTGCCTTGTGCGTGCACTACCCGTCCCATGCCTATGGTCCAGGAGGTGTTTCGATCTCTATTTTGGGTGGTTCTAGACTTAACTTAGGTTGCTCAAAATGATAAAACTAGGTGACATATAAAACAAGTTGTACTTCATATAAAGGCAATTAAGGGTTCAAGTTAGCCTCCACACGTAGACAACAAATGTACGCAAACAAATTAGAAGTTTGACAGTTTCAGAACTGAGAGGAGTTAAAGTCATTAAGCCCTATAGACATGATTTCTATGTGACCTGGGAATTCTAACGTGAAGGCAGTTTCAGATGCAAGGTTCCGTATTAGATACAACTTCTAAGTGACTACACAGTTGCCTAATAATTACAAGTTATAAGCGATTAAACCTATAGACATGCTATCTAGGTAATTTACACAATAGTTGGCAGTGATAAACATGAAAGATATTCAGAGTTACTTAGTTTGATCCTATAGGCATGTTTTCTAATAGTGGCAACGGAACAGTGTTGAAAGTTCAATATTAATACTTAAAAGCGAGTAGGATTACCCTATAGGCATGATTTCTACAATTAAAGATTAAAACTAGTTTTAGCTCCTATAGGCATGTCTCCTAAGAGCAATTATAACAACAGTGCATTAACCAGTTAAAACCCAATGGGCATGATTTCTAAAATGCAGATTTGCAGAACATAAGTAACATGACCTATGGTCATGGTGTCTAATGGATATGATGTAATGCAAAACATTGATCATTTTATTTCCTATAGGCATGATATCTAACAAACATGTAGTAGCAAAATATGTTAAACGAATTAAACACCTATAGGAAGGTTATCTAACACACACAGTGGATGAACATGTTCGAGCAAATTAAGCACCTATAGGCAGTATTTCTACCCGTTTCATGCAAATATTAAAATAAACACATTTTCCAATTTTTAATAACAGCCCAATTGTTATTACAATATTATTACATACCCATTGAATGGAATAGATTACAGAGTTACAAAATAGCTATAGTGGACCTAAGGAAGGCCCAAAGTATACCCAGCATGGCCAGGCCTTCAATATCATATCCAACAGGCTTCAACAGAGCCTAGAAAAAATCCCCACTTACATAAATAGCCCACATGCAGTAGCCATAATTTGATCAAAAGTTCCTGAAGAATAGCCATTTACACAAATCAACTGGTTTATCTAGTAGGTGAAAAAGGGGGCAAAGTGGAGCAATGAGGGAAAAGTAACAAAGAACCATGGAAACTAGTGTGTCAGAGTTCCCAAAGGTTTCAAGAACCCAGGGTAGTGCCCACACTAGGGAGGTTGATGGAGGAGACTTAAGGGGAGGCCTTGGCTTTCAGCCGGCGCAGAATTAGAAACAATCAATAAAAAATAGTAATAAGGTAATAGGTTTGGAAAAGCATTTGCAGACACTATAAGATAATCACATAATGAACTCAAGAAGCAAATTAAAACATTGGGAAGGGTGACATATGCTTAAGAGATGAAGAGCCTAGGATTACAAAGTTAACAGGCAGGGCATTAGGCTAGTAAAACCAAGTAATGCTACCAGTTTATAACTTAAAGGATAATATTATACCAAACTCAGGATTAAACAGTATAATACAAGCTGGATCATGTATCATAGAGGGCATTAGTCAAAGAGGATTAGTTTTAAAAGATCACAAGTTATTAGAGGTACAGATTGGTCATGGCAAGAACACATAGAGCGACAACCATAGTCGTATGAGCATACTACACTTAGAGTAAAGGTCTTAAACAAGTTAGGGCAGGCTTAATAACATCAATTAATCACTAGAAGTTTATAATTTGGCAAGAACATGGATTAAACCATATAATCAAAGCAGAGCATTCGAGTTATCAACAACACTAAACTAAGCATGCTTCATTCTATCCAAATTAACTAAGTTAGGTACAAAGACATTATTAAGTTAGCAATTATAGGCAGAATCAAATAGGAAAAGAGTCAAGAGAACATATTAAGTCATGCAATTCAAAGAACATGCTAATTAGACCATAATAAACATTGCGGAAATTGGAAACTAACCAGGGATTATTCAATAAACGAGAAAAGAACGGCAGTAAGGACCTAGAGTCTCGAATGTGTCAAGTTCCCAAGGGTTTCAAGAACCCGGGGTAGTGCTCACACCCAAGAGAGGTTGAGAAGAATAGAAATATGGTGGCCTTGGCTTTCAGCCGGTCAAAAGACAAACATAACAAAGTAGTAAGCAAATACAGAGTAAAAACCTCAGTTTTAGTGAAAAATAGTGACTGAAGTTCTGTCCCCAAAAAAAGGGACAGGGAGTGGCCAAAACCAGTATGTAAGTAAGGAAAAACAAACAATCAGACCATAAAAGGAAAGAAGAACACATAAATCAATTAATAATCAAATTAGGAGAAGAAGCTGGTAAACCCTAATTTTTAGTAAAAACAAATATCAAAAGAATATACACAAAAACGGTAGCATAGGACGAATATAGATACAAATAATACTAAAAATCAGAGAATCAACCAATTTTGGTTCGATTTAAAAAGATATGAAAACTCAAGTTTTAGGGTAAGCAAGAATCAACAGAAAATACACAGAGATTCTTACCCACAGTAGAACAAAGGATGAATATAGACGGAGTAGTAGAAACGTCAAGGATTTGAACCAATTTTGGTTCGATCTTGATGAGATCTACTTGCCATGTTCAGGCTAGCACTATGGGAGAGTAACCAGTACAGGGGAGAGGGCGTATATGGCAAAGAATGACCATGGAATCCCATAATGGGCGGGATTTGGAGAGATTTTATGGGGCGGCTAGGGTTCTTAGGTGGGAGAAGGGAGGTGAGGATATAAAGGCGGCGTACGGTTGAGGATGAGGTTAGGGTTAGGGGGTTTGGGTAGATAACAAAAACAACAACAAACCCAGTATGTTCCCACTAGGTGGGGTCTGGGGAGGGTAGCATGTACGCAGACCTTACCCCTACCTAAGAGGTAGAGAGGCTGTTTTCAATAGACCCTCAACTCATGAAGGGTAATAAAAAGAAGTGGAAAGCAAGAAAGGAAGAAAGAGGGAAGAGAAAAGAAAAAGGGGGTAGTTAAAGGGGTGGTTTGATACGGGCCGTTGATCTCAGAGATCAACGGCCACGATTAAAAGAGGAGCTGGGCCGGGTTATTAGGAACGGGTTGCGAGTGGGTTAACGGTTAGGTTAATTTGGTTTGGGCTGGGGTTATTTGATCTAGTGTATTGGGTTTTGGGCCAATATCTGGTCCGAAAAAATAGGTTTTGGAATAGGCTAGCTTTTAAATACACACTATTTAACAACAAAAATAATAATTTATAAAAGTAATTAATAAATAATAAAAATATTATGTGTGATGACCCAAAAGGTCATCCTAATATAATTCTAGCTAAATCTGTGTTCCGAGGCCCCGAAAGCCTCTGTTAATCTCACCTCGATATGCGTGCACAGCCCGGGAGTGTAGCCGGAAAGTCTTTATATTGAAATTGGATGAAAAATGGGATTTGTGATAATCAATGAATAAAGTTAACTTTGGTCAACATTTTTGGTAAACGGACCCGGACCCGTGATGTGACGGTCCCGGAGGGTCCGTAGGAAAATATGGGACTTGGGCGTATGCCCGGAATCAAATTACGAGGTCCCGAGCCCGAGATATGAATTTTTAAAGAAAATTGTTTTCAGGAAATAATAAAGGAGTGTGAAAATGAGTAATTATGTGAAAGCCGTGTTACCCGAACCGCATTAAGGTTCCGGAGCCCGGAACAAGTTTACTATATGTTATTTGTCCTATCTGTGAAATTTGGTGTAAAACGGACTTGATTTGATTGGTTTCGGATCAAATGAGAGATTTAGAGTTAATGAAGTTTCGAGGTTTTTAAAGAATTGGAAATTTGGCTTGAAAGGTAATTTTATGATCCCGAGGTCTGAATGGAATTTCGAGACCGAGAATGGTTCCGTTGCGTCATTTATGACTTGTCCGCAAAATTTGAAGTCGTTCCGAGTTGTATGGGCCGGTTCGGCGCATCGTTATAGAATTCTAGAATTTCAAATTCTTAAGTGTTGGATTTAGGGGTTTTGCAGGGTGATTTTGAGTTTTAGCGTTGTGTTGAGTGTTCCGTGGGCTCGAGCAAGTCCGTTTCATGATTCGGGACTTGTTGGTATATTTGGACGGGGGCTCGGGTGGGCCCAGGTGCCTCTCGGACCCCGCACGAGGCAAAAAACCAGCAAAAATCACTGCTAGTGCACATCAGCTGGTGTGAACCACATGTGCGGTTGCCCAGCCGCAGGTGCGGGACCGCCCCTGCGGTCCCAGTCTCGCAAGTGCGATCCCCAGCCCCCTTGCCCAAAGTCCGCAGGTGCGAGACCCAGGCCGCAGGCACGGGACCGCAGGTGCGGTCCAGCTTTCGCAGGTGCGACTTCCATCGCAGGCGCGGCCCTTCCTCCGCAGGAGCGGGACCGCTGGTGTGGCTCCCAACTCCGCAGGTGTGAGCCCAGGGTCCCAGGACCTTCTTCCGCAGGGGCGATCGATTTCTCGCAGGTGCGAGTCCGCACCTGCGGTCCTAAGGTCGCAGGTGCTGAAACCCCTGTTGGCAGCCCCTCTTAAATGTCCAAAATTTTGGGTTTTCTTCAATTTTATCCATCTTCAACCTTCATTAGAGAGCCTCAAAGCTTTGGCAACACCCTCCACGACCACCCACTGTAAGAGGTAAGTTAAACCCCATAAACTTCTAGTTGTAGCATTGATTCCTAGTTAAATTCACTACTAAATCATCTAAAAATCATAGAATTAGGTAGTAATTATAGGGTTCTTGAGTATTTTGGGATTTTCCATGTTAGGCCATGAATTCTTGTATAAATTACATAATTTCGATCCTTAGACTCCGGGTAATGGATTCCTTCATGAATTTTTGAAAATCTGAACGTGTGGGCCCGTGGTCGAATTTTGGTATTCTCGGAGGAATAGTAGAAAATGTATAATTTGGCTTGGGAATTGGTTTATTGAGTACTTATTAATGTTAATAAATCCATTATGTCTAGATATTACCGATTCGGAGTTGGATTCGAGAGGAAAGGCTGCGATTGAGGTTTGACTTGCATTTTCTTTGGAGCCGAGGTAAGTGTTTGGCTTAACCTCAGCTTGAGGGATTAGGTATAGAGTCTTATTTGCTATGTGTAACTCATGTCCAACGTATAGGCGTGGTGACGAGTGCCTATGCGTTGCGGTCAAGCATGCCCGTGAGTCAATTGTGATGAAACTTACTGTGTTCTTATTATTCTCCGCATTATGAGTAATTGGTGAATTAAAAGTGATACCTTGATGTTGTTTCATGACGTGGAGAGTTATTGAGTTATTTGTTCAGTTGAGGCTTACACTGTTGAAATTGTATTTCTGATGCGAGGTTGGTTATAGCTGAGACCCTTGTCGGGCATTTGTTGATGTTGTAATTGATGATTTCTCCTTGCCGGGACAATAGAAATTTTATTGAGTATTTCCATGCACTCGAGACTTCTTAGCATTGACTTTCACATTATATTGTTGCTTTGTTTTGTTATATATACGCACGAGGGGACATTCCGTGCCGAGTGTTATTATATATGCACGAGGGGACATTCCGTGCCGAGTGATTGTGAGTTATGCACGAGGGGACATTCTGTGCCGAGTGTTATTGTATATGCACGTGGGGACATTCTGTGCCGAGTGATTGTGAGGTTTTGCACGAGGGGACATGACGTGCCTTTTGCTGTTCATTATCTGTTGAGAAGTTAAATTCCTGCCTTTACTTTTACATTTCAGTTATTACCCTGTTCTACCGTGCCAGCATTTTGTTGCCACTATTACCCCAGCATGTTCTCCCCGTATCTGTCTTACTTGCTTAATTCTGTCGTCATTTTTCCTGTTATTATATAAAATTGCACAGGTACATAAGTTGTTCTTGGTCCTAGCCTCGTCACTACTTCGCGGAGGTTAGGCTCGACACTTACTCAGTACATGGGATCGGTTGTACTGATGCTACACCTGCACTTCTTTATGTTGTGCAGACTACGCAGCCGGACCCGGTGATCACCGACGGTCGGAGCTTCACTTAGTTCATACAGGGACATCGAGGTAGACCCGCAGACGTTCGTGGGCCTTGGTGTCACCTTCTACTCTTCACCTTCAGTTCTGTCTTACTTTATATTTCAAAGACAGTCCTATGTTCTTATTTTCAGACCTTTTGTTTGTAGTAATCTCTTAGACAGTTCGTGAGTATGTGACACCAGTCTGGGATTTGTATATGGGTTTTATTTCGAAATTGCTACGTTATATTTTGCTTATTTGTTAAATTTCACATTGTGGGCCATCGATGCCTTAGTTAACTTGCTCGTTTTAGTTGTTTGTGATTTTTACTTAGTACAAACGTTGGCTTGTCTAGCGGATTCACCGTCAGACGCAGTCATGGCCCGAAGGTGGGATTTTGGGTCGTGACATTATGGTGCACTAAAATGATTACAAAAAATTACTTAGCATTATAAAAATATAAAAAGTTATTTTTTTCCATAAATAATGCAATTATACATGAATATTGGCTATTATTGCAAAAATATGCAATTAGCCCTAAAATGCAAATGTAATTATAAAAATACACTTAATAATATTTAAAACATCATGTTGGTATACATGAGAAGTTCAGATGATTAAATCATCATAAAAATAATTTGAAAGACAATGATTGGATATTTATATAATAAAGGTTAAAAAATAAATTGATTTAAAGCCATTAAAAATTATGGAAAATAATAAAAAATGCTTGTATAGGCTCATAAGTTGAATGATGATGCAAATATACTATTTTGAAAGTGTATATATATATATATATATATATATATATATATATATATATATATATATATATATATATATATATATATATATATATATATATGTCTTAGAAGTATGAGGAAAAAACTGAGTATCAATAGTGGGTGCCCGGAGTCGATTTGGGGGTCTATTGGTAGGTCCAATTAGGATGTGTGTTCTACGGTGAGTCGGATTGGTTGGATTCATAATGCTATTGTTGAGGGATGTGTCAGTCGATTGTTGTTGAGCTTATTCGTGTTTTGGAATTTTCTAGGAGTTACTCTTCTATGCCACGAGGAGTTGTGATTCGCTTGTTTTAGGTACACATGATGCCATTCTATTGTGGTCTTATAGCGGAATTTGAGCGAGGTGAGTAATTAGGTACTGCATGGTTAAGGGCTTATTGGTTATGTTCTTTCGGGTTTTGTGTGGCAATGTATCATCTGATTCTCCGTGGTCATGGTAATGCACTTTGAATACTTGATGTCGAATTTCGCGTGGTTATTAATTTTGAAAAGGGTGGCTCGAGGTATATGATATGGACCGGCGTTTGGATGGAGTTACACATTGCGGCAGAGTTATGTCAGTTCATGAACCTTTGTGTTAGAGTCGGGTGATGGTTCTATGGTGTGTGATAAGATCTTAGCATTGCGTTGTGGTGGTACCCGTTGAGCTTGTGGGACAGTTATCTTGATGAAGTCATTTTCATGATTGAATACATTTTGATTGTTGCTTGATGGTGCATGGATTTCACGGTTTCTGACTCTGATTAGTAAAGGCGTTGCGTGTCTGTAGAGTAGTTGGTATTCGATAAGATGAAGTCGTTGAATCAAGGATGGGTGCTATCAGAGTCGATTCTGGTGTATTTGGAAGGATAACATCGGAAGTCAACTTAGGAATTTACTATAGTTCTTGTTGAAGGAGAGGGAGCTCCACGGCTTGTTGACTATAGTTATTGACAATGTATGAAGGTTTCAGAATGAGGTTTTGTTAGGTATGAGGTTTATTACCGAGATTGGGTTGTTCTGAGTAGTTACTGTGATCAGGGATTTTGCTATGGATATTTGAGTTATGTTGTATATCCTGTGATTTCAGCTTGGGTTATGGTTGGAGTTTGGTACAACTTGTTCAGACTTATAAAACGTGTTGATGGCGAGATTTAGATCTTATCAGAAATTCCGAATGCTGGAAAAATTGGTTTCTAAGGTTTGTGGGCTAGGTTGAATTTAGAATTTCAGATATGATGTGATATCGGATCTATATGGGATAGGGTTACGTGGGATCACCCTCGGGTATGCGCATGGTAAGGTTATTCGGTGGTTTGGTTGTTTTTGGAACAACTCTTAGCACGTGCGAGGACGAACGTATGTTTAAGTGGGGGAGGATGTCACGACGGCCGGTCATTTTGAGAATTTGCACTTCGCTCTCTAGTTTACGGGCATGAGTAGTTCCGTATGATGTATTGTGACTTATGTGAATCGTCGATTTTGGTTTTCATGTTATTCAGAATCGGTTTGGAAGAATGAGTTCATTGTTGAAGCTTTAAGTTGAAAGAGTTGACCAAGTTTGACTTTTTGTGAATTTGACCCCAGAACGAAGTTCTAATTGTTGCGTTAGGTCCGGATGGTGATTTTGGACTTGGGCATATGCCCGGATTTGCATTTCGATGTTTCTAGAGGTTTTCGGCACAAATTGGGAAAATTGGAAATTTGAAGGTTTGGAAAGTTCATGAGTTTGACCAGAAGTTGACCTTGAGGTGTGATTCTCTGTTTCGATATTGTTATATGTGTTTTGAGTCCTCGAGTAGGTCCGTGCTATGTTATGGGACTTGTCGGTATATTTGGACGGGGTTCCGAGTGGCTCGGATAAGTTTCAGACGAGGTTCAAATCATTTTAGTTCATGTTGAAGGCTCCTAGTTCTGGTGTTTCCGCATCTACGGAAGAAGGGACGCAGATGTGAGTCCGCAGATGCGGATAGTTGGCCGCCGAAGCAATGGAAGGCTTGGTTGGGGATCATCGCAGATGCAGGGGAGGAGTCGCACCTGCGAGTGCGCAGAAGTAGAAATTGTTCCGCAGGTGCGAGGGCCCCGCAGGTTAGTTGTGGTTGCATAAGCGAGACATTTACCGCAGACGCGGTGGTCGCTGATGCGACTTTTTGTCCGCAAATGCGAAAAATGCTAGGCAAAGGATATAAAATCAAGGGTTTTGGTCTTTCTTCATATTTTGATATGTGGAACTCGGATCATTTTTGAAGAAAATTTCATTGCAAGGATTGGGGTAAGTGTTCTCTACTCGGCTTTGGTTATATTTCATGAATCTATCTTCATTTTTGGCATTTGGTTGTTGAATTTTAAAGACAAATTGGGGGTTTTGGCACTAAAGTCTCATAATGCGATTTTTTGAGTTTTGGACATCGATTTGGAGTCATAATTGAGTGAAACTAGTATGATTGGACTCGTAATCGAATGGGTTATCGGATTTTGTGAGTTTTGTCGGGTTCCGAGGTGCAGGCCCAGGTTGGGATTTTGGGTTGATTTCAGGCTTTCATTCAAGATTTGATTTTTACGACCGAGACTAGTTCCTTTAGCATTGTTTGATGTATTTGAACTATTTTTGGTTAGTTTCGAGCCGTTCGGAGGTCGGAACCCGCGGGAGGGCATCTTTGGAGCATCGTTTTGCTTGCTCGGCATTTGGTATTGGCTTGTTCAAGGTAAGTAACTCTTCTAAACTTAGTGTTGAGGGTATGAAACCCCGTAATACGTGCTATGTTATTGGTATTGAGGTGACACACATGCTAGGTGACGGGCGTCTGGGCGTGCACCCTATGAATTGTGCCTCCGTTGTTTCTATGGCACTGTGTAGTGGCCCTATTTTGTTGATATCTCTGTTTTCACCATATGATAAAGTATTTGAGCTGTCAATCATGCTATAATATCATGTTTAGGCTTGATGATGATATTGTTGGGACCCACAATGTTCTTTTCTTGTTGCCATCTCACTGATTTCATTGATATTTCATACGGAGTCATATTCATGCATTCATATCATATCTCTGTCTTAGTTTTTGTTTATTCTTACATCATATTATTGTTGTCGGGCTAGTTTCATGACCTTGTGAGACCGTGAGTGAGTTTGGAGAGATTGATGACCGAGTGAGGCTGAGAGCCCGCTTATGAGTGACAATTATAGTCTCGGGTTGCACGCTGCAGCATGTTATATTGATTTATGCCTAGATCTGGCTTATGTTAGCGCTTGAGCTGTAGGAGCCCCTCCAGATTCTATACACACCCCCATTGAGCGCAGTTGATTATATTGAGGGATGGATCTTCCTTGGACTTGGATCTGAAATATTTATATACCCGGAGATTTATCTTCTCCATGGGGCTGGATTGGCCTTGCCTAGGTACTGAGTGACTGATGGTCAGTGATGTATATATTTCGGGATGGATCTTCCCTAGGCCGTATGGGCCATATACAGTACTGAGTGGTTGAGCATGATGAGTGGAAAGTGTGAGCCAGTGAGATTGAGTATTCTGAGAGTGTGAATACATGATTCATATATGAGATACATGGCATTGGAATTCACATGACATACATGCGTAAAGATGCATTTTCCCTCATGTTGTACGGTATCACATCGTTCATAACTCTTTATACACATTGATATGTGGTCATAAAGAGGTATTTTATACTTGTTATCTGGAAAGAAATGAAACATTTTATTTGTTGTGGAAAGAATAATTAGAAAAATTAAAGTTTCCAAACTTACTCGAATCTTTGTCATTTTTGGTAAAAGGTTTGGATTTGTCACTAAGATACTTGAAAGGAATAACTAGTTTTTTTTCTGGGACTGTGAACGAGCTGAGCAGTTTACTCCTAAGATACCTTTTTTATTACTTGTACTATGCTTTTATGAACTGTTGTGAAACATTTGGTATTGGACCCAACCTGGTGTTATCTCGTCACTGCTTTCAACCTAAGGTTAGGTTTGTTACTTACTAAGCCCATGGAATCAGTTGTACTCATACTACACTTCTGCACCTTGCGTGCAGATGTTGGCTGTTGATGTTGTTATGTTCGATGGGAGCTGGATCGAAGATGTACCTGTGTCCCGGTTGTGGTTGCCCCTTGTTCATGGTAGCTTTAGGTCTATAAGCTCTTTTTATGTACTTTTAAAATAGACTATGTGTTTATTTCATTTTCGCTTTGTAAACTCTATTCTTAGAAGCACATGATTTGTACTACGAGTCCTTGGGAAATGTACAAAATTTAGTAAATTACTTTTGTTTAATTGTTTTGTTAATATTATTGGATTGGATAATTATTATTTGGCTTACCTAGCAGGTTGGGTTAAGTGCCATCACGACTAGTGGATTTGGGGTCGTGACAGTGACGTAGCGATCGGAGCTGTTTTGAGGTAACACTTCAACAAGGATTTTCATCTGGTATCTCTGCTAGTAAAAGAGCTCCTGCCATTGTTCTTGCAATTGAGAAGTTTCACCCGTACTTGATGGGTGCGAAGGTTATTTTTCATATGGATCATGCGGCACTTTGCTATCTTATAAGCAAGAAAGATTCAAAAGCCCTGTTGATAAGATGGGTGCTATTGTTGCAAGAGTCGAATATTGACATCCAAGATTGAAAAGGGAGTGAAAATCAAGTGGCAAACCACTTGTCTCGTTTGGAAGAGGAGGGGAGGCCACATGATGGCCTTAAAATCAATGAATCCTTCCCCCATGAGAAACTCTTGGCTATTTCAATGAAATAGGTTCCATGGTTCGTGGATCTTGTAAACTTCCTTGTGTGTGGAATCATCCAGATGAGTTCTCTTCAAATCAAAGGAAGAAGCTAAAACGAGATTGTCAAGATTACTATTGGGACGAGCCATACATTTTCTGTATTTCCACAGATGGGGTAATTAGATGATGTGTACTAGAAAAAGAGCAAAGTGATATTTTATAGGCTTTCCATTCATCACCTTATGGTGGTCACCATGGCGGGGCAACAACGACGACCAAAGTGCTAAGTTGGGTTTTCTATTGGCCCACTCTTTAAAAAGATGCAAGTGATGTGGTGAAAAGATGTGATGAATGTCAACGGGCCGGTGGATTCTCAAAGAAGAATGAAATGCCTCTCACTACCATTTTGTAGAATTATATCTTTGATGTGTGGGGTATTGACTTCATGGCCATGTTTGTGAGTTCTTGTGAAAATACCTACATCTTGGTCACGTTTTATTATGTGTCTAAATGGGTTGAAGCCATTGCTCTTCCCAACAATGAAGAAAGAAGTGTGGTGGCGTTCTTGAAGAAGAATATTTTCACAAGGTTTCGTACTCCGCGGGCTATCATAAGTGTTGGGGGTCGCATTTTTGCAACAAGACATTTGACACTTTGCTTAGCAAGTATGGTGTCACTCATAAAGTTACGACTCCCTATCATCCACAAGCTAGCGGTCAAGTGGAAGTTTCCAACCGGGAGATAAAGCATATCTTGTCTAAAACAGTGAATGCTAAACGGACGGATTGGACAAAGAAGTTTGATGATGCACTATGGGCTTATCGGACTGCTTTCAAAAATCCTATCGGGATGTCTCCGTACCGGTTGGTGTTTGGCAAAGCTTTTCATCTTCAAGTGGAACTTGAGCACAAATCCATGTGTTCTCTAAAGAAATTTAATCTTGATTTGGGATGCTGCCGCTAACTTGAGGGTTGCACATTTGAAAGAATATGATGAGTTCCGGTACCATGCCTATGCAAGTTCATCCATGTACAAAGAACATATGAAGTAACTTCATGACAAAAAAATATTCGGAACAAGGAGTTCAAGGTGGGTGATCTTGTGTTGTTATTGAACTCACGGTTGAGGATGTTTCCTGGAAAGCTAAAATTTAAATGGAGTGGTCCCTTTGAAATTGTGGTGTGACACATTTTGTTGAATTGGACTTGAAAATCAAAAACAATGAGGTATTCCGAGTCAATGGTCACTAGGTGAAGCACTATTTGAGAAAGGTTGGCGATGGCCACATTGTGGCAGTGAATCATTTCAAATGATGGTAAGCTGCGTCGTGCCACGACATTAAATCAGGCGCTTTGGGGAGTCAACCCATGTTTCTTTTTCTTTTCTTTTCTTCTTTTGTAGTTAGGTGTTGTTTTTGTGTGAACTAAATTTGAAGTGTGTTGCAGGGATGGGTGTACTCTACAAGAATTGTGCCCAAAAAATTTCTTAAGTGTGGAAAGAATTACGGACCACAATTATATTGTGCAGACCGCAAAATTATAGGTCCTATAGTAAAAGTTGATCCGCGGCTGCACAAATATATTGCGGACTGCACAAGTTGAAGGTGGAAAATGTCAACTCTTTCAAGTTGATGCGTCAGAGAAATGGCCAATCTGTGGCCTCAACCTAAATTCTTCGGATCACAATTGACGATGCGGCTGTACAGCAAATTATGCGAACCGTAAAACAAAAGGGCATCCGATGCCACCAGGTAACAGAGTGCGGACCGCAATAGGAATTATTTTGTGGCCGCACTCACCTCCCCTGCACTTGTTAAACACCGTGCACTATAAATAGAAGAAGCTAGGGCATTGTTCTCTTTTTCCCTCTCCAAGCTCATAAATTGCACTAAATTGAAAATTCTTGTCAAATTATCCGCTCACAAGCCAAACAATTGTTGATCACTTATCCTTTGCACTCATTCATATCTTGTATGAATCATCATCTTGATTAATTTCTTTTATTTTTTAGATTTTTAGTGAATTTTTTTATCATTTGTCTGATTGAATCAATTTGAACAACCATGTGGGGGTAAATATGTAGTGGGTAAACTGGTAAATGCTCTAAGGGTAAGGGGTAAATTAGTTTCATGCTTAGTTGTTGTTTCCATGTAAAAACATAAATTTAAAGCCCTGGGTTAAAAATTGACCGTCTGTTCGTAAATTTTGGAATATGCGGCCGCACAAGAAATTGTGCGGTCCGCAGAAGTTAAAGATTAGGGCACTATAGTAAAGCATGGTTCTGCAGCCGCAATGAAAAATGTGCGGACCGTATAAATCCCATTCCGGCTGCAGAACATCTTAATCCCTGTGATTAGAGAGTTGTCATATTGGTGGTTCTCAACTGCGGCCACAAAGCAAATTGTGCAGACCATAGAAAACTGATTGCGGCGGTAAAACAGCCAATTCTGTCATCAGAGAGTTGGTATTTTGATGATGTCTGAATTCCGGTCGCAAAGAGAATGTGCAGATCACAATCCATTTCTGCGGCCGCAAAGGAAAATTGTGCGGTCCGCAATGCCCATTTTGCGGTCGTAATAAAAATTCTGCCGACTGCAATTCCCTACACTGCAAGAACGTTTATACTGTGTTTTCAGCTGTATTCTCTAGTGTGTCCTTGTATTAATTATGTTTCTGAAATTGAATTGCAACTAACAATCTCCATTGCTTGGTACAAAACATGGTTCGATCTATAAGGCGATGCGACACTTCAAAAGGAAGGGGTGACCCTTCTCGGGAACGAGGGAAGAGTCCCTTGCCTAGTGCCCAACAACTTGACAGCAGAAACAAGTTAGCAGTTGGCAGAGGGAGAGGTGCAGACCTCTCGGAAATCAATTCTTAGGTCCCGTCGAGGGATGTCTATGAGTACAACTTAACCTTAGTACATGAGCAGTCGACCGTCCAATCAAGGACACCAGGGAGATAGCAATACAAGGACGAGCCATCATCATCACAAAGCACCTCCAAGGGTTCACAGAGTGCCAGTCAGGATTTTGACCCTTCCACTACACCGGTCCCACAGGCACCAGAGACATCAGTTCCGGATATCCCAAATGATAGCCGAGGGGGAGTGCCTACAGTTGCCGACCTTGAGAGGTCGAAGAAAAAAGAGGTGTGGGAGGACCGGTTCGTCAGTTTGGATGCCTTCTAGCTTCCGTGAGTGGTGTCCCAGGAGCTGCTAGGGGTGTCTATTCACAGAAACACTATGCGATTTGAGGCAAAGGGGTTCCAGACTTTTGTATGCAGCCGAATAGACCCGTGTCAGAATGAGACATACCTTCCTATCCGTGGGAATTTCTAGTCGCCTCCATCGTGGTCGGGTTCCCGATCAATTTGGGTGTTGTAACGTCGGCCAACATCTCTGTGGTCGCCAGGAAAGCTGACACATCCTACCCATATCCCAACACCATTACTGCATATCTTACAGATGTGAGGGTGGAGCCGCGAGATTTTGATACGAAGGTGTGGGCGAAGAAATCCTTATCATGGTACCCGTTCATGGATGCACATAACCCTAAGAGAAAGGGTCAGCCGTCTACCACCACAGGCCAGTTTTATGAGCCATCAGTGGTATCTGCACAGGCAATTGACATCCCATCCAGTTCAGCCGAGCCTTCAGCTAGTGCAGTAGACATGCCTCCACCTCCAACAGCCCCTATTATAGGTTCCATCTCGCCTTTGAAGTCGGTGTCGATGCCTACTGCTACACTATCTGCACTGCGAGGCTCCTAGACATTGGCGAGCCTCAACAACTGGGTGCAGGCAGCTACTGCAAAGCTGTCTGACATATCCAATACTATTGCAGCACAGTCCTCCATTCCGGCACCTGATATCCCCCCTACAGTTGAAGAAACTTTGAAGAAGCTCTTGGAGAATCATAACATAATCATGGCTACTTTGGTACAACATGGACCGGTGATGGAAGAGCTAGGCAATGCTTATTTTTATTTGGGGGGGGGGGGGGGTGGAGTTTATTTGATATGATGATTCTGAGACAATTGGTATGTAATAACTGACAATATTTTCTTCTTTTTTCATATTTTGTATATATTCTCTCTTTTCTTCTCTCATTATGTATGTATATTCTCTCATTATGTATATTCGTATTGCTTTCGATAGTTTTTGCTTGCAGCTTTTTTATGTTAGTTTCTCTTACTAGTTAGTGTTTAAATTAGTAGCTTCTTTTCTATTTAGTAACTTCTTTTTGAATTAGTAGCTTCTTTTCTATTTAGTAACTTCTTTTGAATTAGTAGTTTCTCTTCGATTTCGTAGTTTTTTTTATGTTTTAGTGGATAATAAGCCTTTGGTTTTCTTAATGCCACGGTTCTTTACAAAGGTAGTTTTTTTGTTAATCGGGCGACTCTTCCCAACGATGGATGGCTTGACAACCTTCTTAAGGGATTGAGTCCATTTTTAGTGTTTATGTAATAATAGTAGTAGTAATGAATAAAAAAACCTAATTAAGTCATGCTCGAAGAGTCAAACATGCTTCACTTGGCACCAACACACTTAATTACGTGCTTATGATTAGAAGCAAGATTTTTGATAGAAATTGCTCTAGTTAGTGACTTTGTGACTCTTGAGTTGGCATAGGCAATCATCGAGTGGTTTAATCGAACCATAGTGATTTTCAATCTTGAATGTGGTCGTTATGGGCCCTCGACTCTATTCTCTTTAACAATCCAGTTACGTGAGGGGTGAGATTGTTTTGTTGCTAGTCCAAGTACCCGTGTGAATGGTCTAGAACTTTCCCTGAATGTGTTTCAACGCGAAATCTTAAGTTTTGCTTGGCTTGAGAAGTGATTGTAGGATTTCCTTGACCTGCTTGAATTTTCCATTGCCTACCAATGTTGTTATCCCTAGTCAACCAATTTGAGCCTTGAGCCTTTCTCATTTGATAACCATGTTACAAGACTTTACCCATTTTGTCGTGACCCTCTCTTGGCACTCGGGCTTTTCTTAACACTCTCTTAAAATAATTGGCTAAAAGCGTAAGTTTGAGGGAGAGACGAGGAACTTGAAATAGGTATCAAGGCACAAAAAGAGAAAAGAAATTATGAGAAGGAAAGGCAAGCAAAGGAAATAACAAAAAAGGAAAAAATGCAAAAGAAAGTGAATATGTGGAAAAGTTGAAGGGATTCAAAAAAAGCCAATGATCCAAAACATGGAAAAATTGAAGAGGGTGAAAATGAAAGTCATGATCAAGACAGAGTGATGTTAAGTCTCTCTAGTTCCCCAAGGATAAGAAAATGCATCAAAGAATAGGCAAAGCATAAGCCGAGAACAAGAAAAATGGAGTGCTCAAGGAAAGGTGAACCCACTCAACCATAGTGTATCCAACCTTAGTCCAAAACACTTCATTACAAGGACCTACTTGATTTCAAGTCGAGTGAGCTTACATTAGTGCAAATCTAGATGAGAGGCAATCCTATGGTACTTGAAGCTGTACTTGCGACATTCTCTTGAGATAGATGAGTGAACCTTTAATAAATCTTTGGATTGGATGCTAAAATTCTTAAGTGAGATAGGCAAACAAAGAGTAGAGGAGGAGGAGTTTGGGATCAACAATGACCTACATAATAAAAGAGCGAGTTTCCTTGATGAACAAAGTCAACTCTTGATGCTAAAGTGTCACATTAGAACTATATGTGCACAAAAGTTTAACTTGTCTCCTTGTTGATAATAAATAAGTAGTGTGGGTAATTGTTGGTCCCAATTGATGTATGAATAGCTCACCTTTGATTGGCTGAAATGACTCTTAACTTGTGGAGGTGGGAACTATTTTATTTGCTTGAGGACAATCAAAAGCTTAAGTTTGGGGTAGTTGATAAGTGGGGATTTTGACTATTTATTAACGCCTTTTAGCTTTTGTTTTAGTGTAAAGCATTGAATGCCATTCCTGCAACTGGTGAAATGTGCAAAAATTGCAGGAATACTGGAAGTTGGACCCCCAGGATGAAATCTGACTCGAAAAGGAGTAATCAAAACACAAGGCAACAAAAGGCACAAGAGCTTGCAAAGTGTGCACCGCAGAATTCCATCTGCGTCCACAAACAATGAAGGAAGTCCCAGCAAAATTTCTAGCAAACTGTGGACCGCACGAGAATTGTGCGGCCGCAAATGAAGAGCTAGAGATCAAATTCAAAGGGTGTGCAAATTCTAAAATCTAAGTCCCTCAGAATTGCGGGTTGTACAAGAATTGTTAGGCTGCAGAAGAAGTGCCTTGCGGTCGCTGAAGGGGATCTAGAAAGGGGAGCTCTCAAAAACCTAACTCCTTAAGGGTACCTCCACCACCCAAGGTAAGTTCTAATGGTGATTCTAAGTTAATTTTAATTTCCCAACATCTTATTAACATGGGTAAACACTCCATGTCATTAGGCATACGATTGGGACATCATTGTTGAGAGAAGGAACCCTAGAACTCGAATTCAAGGGGATTAAACTTCAAAGAAGTAATGTATTCACCCTCTAATTGATTCTAGCATTGGTTTAATGATTATAGACCCTAGTTCATGAGATATGAGTTGATGGGTTTGATAGAAAAGCATGAACAATTATAGGTTTGGTGTGTTGATTGTTGATTAGTGGTTAATGGTGTTGTTTACCTTATGGGTGATAAAGAATAATGTTGCTTATAACCATTTGAGACTTTAGAATTTATCTAGGAGCAATAGAATGCGTCATTGGGTGTAGAAACACTATTAATAAGGGCTATGAATCTTTATGCTACCAAGTGTTTGATAAAATGCCTCAGTGACCAAAACATGACTATTGTTGCTAATTTGGAATCCCTTTGACTTGTATTGATATAGATTAAAGTTGAAAGGGTTGACGAATGTTGTAGGTAGGAAGTTAAGGTATGTGAGGCTAACTCTCTATGTTTGGTAATGTTAGTGATTCTCCCTACACTATGCTTCTTTTACCACGTTACTAATTGCCTTAGAAACATAGTTTAGCCTAGTTCCTTGAATAGTTGCAGAACTTATATTCACTAGCTTCGTAACTCGTTCATGTCTTTCATTTTGAACATTTTGAAATATGTGCATAATCAATATAGACTTGGGTATAATGCCCATGAGTCTCAGTCTAGATTAATCAGCATGTCATAAACAGTTGAAGTTTCAATTTTCATAATTAGTTCATGAATACATGTCTCAGTCTAGCTCTATTCAGCATTCAAGAATCATGTATTTCAGTATGATTCTCATTTCATGAATGTTGAACACCTGTATTTGGGCCTGAGGCCGCAGTATGCTTTATGCATCTTTGGGCCTGAGGCCACAGTTTATGCTTTATGCAACTTTGGGCCTGAGGCCACAGTCATGTATACATATACTTAGGCCCGAGGCTGCAGTTTGTGCACATATATATTGGGCCTGAGGCTGCAGTTTATTTATTCAGATAAACAGGTGGTTCATCATTCAGAAGAGGGAGTATCCATATCCTTACTTCCTTTGTTCAGTTCAGTTATCAATTATCAGTTCAGTTACAATTTAAATAGTTATCATTTCAGTTATCAATTATCAATTCTCAGTTATCAGTTTAGTTTCAATATCAACATTTATAATTCTTTCTTTCAGTTTCTTTACATACTAGTGCAATTCAAAGGTACTGACGTCCTTTTTTGCCCGGGGCCTGCATCTCACGATGCATGTAATGATTTACAAGTTGATGATTCAGAGCGCTAGAATTCTCGTACCAGCTATTTGGTGATCCCCAGTTCTTTCAGGGCATTATCATTAACCTACAATCTTTAGTATTTTCAAATAGTCAGTGTCTTCAGTACATCATTCGAGGCTTCATAGACTAGAGTAACAACTAGACAGAGTCGCAGGATTTTTATATTAAGCTATATTGGCTACAAATATGTTTCAGAATAGTATTAATACTTCCGCACTTTGATTTATATCATCAAGACTTTTAGTATATCAGCATGTGTTAGTTTATCTTCCGCATTCAGCATGTTATGATATCACATGTTGATTCAGCCAGCTAGTTGGTTCGCTCAGTCACATGTAGTCAGGCACCGAGTGCCGTGTTATGTCCAGGCCCAGGTTCGGGGCATGACAAAGATTTGTATTAGAGAACTAGGTTCAAGAGTACTAGAGAGTCTATGAAGCCGTGTCTAGTGGAGTTTCCTTTATATGTGTGTGTCGGCCACTCTTATAAACGTTTAACTACCAAGACATCCAGGATTGTCTCATTTCTTTCTACTCTAGATCGTTTCATGAAGCTTAGTGCAATACATAACCTTCTATTCCTATCGAATTCCAGATGTATCGAACACCCAAGTGACGGACAAGAAAGATCCAAGGTTCTAGAGAGGATGATTTCCTATTGGGGTATAATTACGTAGTACATGTTAGTAACAAATGAGACTTGAGAGGATGTTGGAACTGAGATGCAATGGATAGTAGTACATATTAGAGCATAACGTTACTAGAAAGTACGGAAGTAGTTATTCCGTTTTATGGTCAACAGTTACCTTTGTTACCAGTTATACAATCTTTCAACTAACAAGTTTATGGTTATTCAGTATGCCAGTTATTAGTTATTCAGTAAGTAGATCTCCAATTTTCATTGTATCAAAATTCTAGTGACTGGTGAGTATACAGTGATGCCTATGGGTGCTAAAAGAAAATGTAAGTAACAGTGGTTATAGCAAATCTTCCCTTATTTTAGGTCTAGATTAAGACCAAGACTCACCGGATGGTGCAGTAAGTGATTTATCATATGATGGTATACTCTAAAGAATAAGTTTGTGTAGGGTAATCGTATGTGTTTTACCTCTGAGAAAAATTTCCTTTAATTCTTTGAAATGGAGGCACATGTGGGATGATGATAGTTCAGATGTCAGACCCTAACATTAGTCACTATAGATTTGGACAGAAAAGAGCTTAAGGGTAAAATACCTAAGAGTTAGGAACGATTGTTATTATCAGAGTTGTATTTTTCGTACGACTCATGTATATGACTAAGAAGACATGATGTAGGAAATGAGAACCAAGAGCAGCCAATATTGAATATCAAGGAATGATTTTAAGTTGTTCAGATTTATTCAAATCAGAACTAGAAAGTACTATGTTAATGAATTTGTATAAGTACTGGATATTACTGTGAGATAAAAATATGATAGTTCCCCCTTCAAATGATGTGACTATGTGTTTAGGCCGGAGGTTTATAGTCTGAACTGATTTTGAAGTGTATAGAAAATTTGGGGTTAGATATTCCAATTTCGTTTAACACGGATGAACTTTCTCTAAGTGTGATCCATGTACATAGTTCAAACAAAAGGATAAGTATGCAACCGTGGAATAGGGTCGGACGGTGAGGGGAGTTAGAAATAACCTTATGCTTCACTTTAGTTATTCAAAGCAGAACATGAACACATGACGCTAGCAAGTGGTTAGTAAAAGTATGTTTGAGTAGATACATTGAATTAGCACTTTCAGCAAAGATAGTAGAGGTACAATTTGATTTACTTATCCAGGTTAACTCTAGTGAGTGGATGAAAATTTGAAATACCGAATGTGTGTTAGAACCCTAAGTGTTTAAGTTAAATCCAAAGTACAGTGATCGTGGGAAAAATAATCAGCTAGCAATAAGAGAGCAAACTATAGAAGAATAGCCTTTAGGAATTATCGAAATGTTGTTTCTCCAAGATTGACAGTGTCAGTAGAGTTAAATTATTAAGATTGTGTATGATAGTTGTGAATACATTAGCTTTCCGTTATGTGAATAATTTAGTTTTAAATAAAAGGATTTCTCGGAAGTAAGTTGAAAGGTGAGTCGTCACTGACATAAAATGCAAAATATTGCAGAAGATAAGAAAAGTTGTTTGGATCCCAACAAAAGAGAAGGATCCGCAAGTACAAGACTATGAAATCATGCCCAGTTATGTATCACGAGGGTAGTGCAATTGCATGAGACTTTAATCTTTGGAGTATAGACTTAGCTCACAACAATTGTATAAGTGTTTTCAGGAAGTATCTTAAAAAGATAATTAAGTATGAGAAGTACAACTCATGATTGAGGAAGATAATAGATATATAGTGAAAGAAGTTCACTCCTTAGCCAAGAAAAGAGTTCGGCTTTCGGACTCCGAAGATGGTGGAGTTGTTGTCCAGAGCGAGACTTGTTCCTCCTAGGTAGCCAAAGTGAAAGAGAAATAGATTGATGATACCTACACGTTACAGCTTAAAGAGGGGATTCACAGGCATAAGATGATGGCTTTTTAACAAGGGGGAGATGATGGTACTTTGAGGTACCAATATAGACCGTGTATTCCATACATAGATGAGCTCAGAGAGCGGACTATGTCTGAAGCCCAGAATTTCAGATATTCTATTTACTCAGGTACCACAAAGATGTATCATGGTCTTAAGGAGATTTATTGGTTGAACGGAATAAAAAAGAACGTTGCAGACTTTATGGCCAAGTGTTTGAATTATCAGTAAGTGAAAGTCGAACAATAGAAAGACCAGTGTTTTACCACAGAATACACATATTTTGAGTGGAGATGGTAAATATGGAAGTTATAACAGGATTATCTTGCTCAATTTGGAAGCATGATTTAATTGAGTGATTGTAAATCGACTTACCAAGTCAGCGCACTTCTTGCCAGTAAAGACTAAAGATTCAGTAGAAGATTATACCAAGTTGTACATTCAGGAAATCGTCTGATTGCATGGGACTCCGTTGTCCGTCATTTTGGACTATGGTGCTCAGTTTAAGATGAACTTTTAGAAGTTCTTTAAGAAATGATTAGGCACAAGTTTTCATCCTCAGAAAGATGGCCAGGCAGAGCGCATTATTCAAATAGTTGAGGATATGTCCTTGATGTTAAAAGTAATTGGGATGATCACATACCTCTTATTGAGTTTGCTAATAATAACACCTACCATTCTAGTACCAAGATGGTACCATGCGAGACTCTGTATGGCGAAGGTGTAGATCGCCAATTGGTTGGTTCAAAGTTGGTGAGGAGGAGTTGTTGGGACCAAATTTGGTCTATCAGACTATGGAGAAAGTTAAGTTAATTCAAGAGCATTTGAAACGGATTAGAGCCACCAAAAGTCCTACTCGGACGTGTGACATAGATACCTAGAGTTCCAAGTTGATGATTGGATGTTCCTGAAAGTTTCGCCTATGAAAGGCGTTATGATAATTGGGAAGAAGGGGAAGCTTAGTCCCTGCTATATTGGGCCATATAGAATCTTATGAATGACCGGTCAATTAGCTTATGAGTTAGAGTTGCTACATGAATTTGCGGCTATAAAACCACTATTTTACGTATCATGCTATAGAATTCAAGTTTCTAGTACTCAGATACTCATGTCAGTTCAGTACTCAGATACTCATGTCAGTTCAGTACTCAGATACTCATGTCAGTTCAATACTCAGATACTCATGTTATTTCAATACTCAACTACTCATGTCAGTCCCATGCATAGATATTCATGCTAGCTTAGTGTCGCGCCCCTTTTTTCCTTCGTGGAGTCCAGGTTTCGATATTTTTTGGGACAACTTATTTCCTTTTGGGAAAGGAGTATGGAAATTGAAGAGTCGCCACCTAACGGATTAAGGTGCGTTAGGGCACCTAATGCAAATAACACATGAAAACCAATTAACATTACCAGAGATTGGGTAAGGGCTCGAAATTACCTCGAGGGGAAGGTGTTAGGCACCCCTCGAGGTCCAAAATGGTGGTTCCTGACCAAACTCATTTTGCGAATTAGTCATTAAGGAAATAAAAAATTTAAACACATAGGGATAAAATGGGAATAAAGGGGTCATAGGTTTATAAACCTATAGGATCACTTCTATGCAATACCCGGTAAACTTTCCTCAATTAGAGGTGTTACGCGTGGCATTAGCGCACATGTTATCATATCCTCTACTACCCAATTACCCTCCCCTTAGTGGTTATATAAGCGATTCTAATTAAACGTACTCTACACGTGCATTACCCATCCCATACCTACGGTCCTGGAGGTGTTTAGGACTTCTAATTACGGTGGATTTAAAATCTCCTAAAGTGCTTAAAAGGAGAAAATCTAAGCGACAAGCAAAACAAATATGACTGTCATATAAAGGCAGAGTTAAAGGCCCACATTTACCTCCATAAATAAATAGGCAATTGTACGTCTCAGATAACAGTACTTCAGACACTTTAAAAGTACTATAGCAGGATATCTAGGTGAGCACAAAGAAGAATATACGCAATATTTTATTAAAGCGAGGCAGTGAAGACCTAATCGGTTTGCCTACTGATTTTAGGGCTTGCTGAATATGGGAAATTTACAAATAGTTAAACAAAGCATAGTTTTATAATTGAAAGATTTTTGTTGTCCTACAAGCTTGCCTAGGTGTGGATAAGAGATGTCCTTAAACATGATATCTTATTGTTAATCAGAGTCATAATAAACTAATAGACGATTTTAAGCAGGAAGTTTGGTTCATTATGTCCTATGGGCATGCTATCTAGGTGCTGGAAAATAATCACAAACGTTACAGAACTGTTTTTATATACTTATCTCTATAAACATGATATCTAGGTGTTGGAACTGCTTTCATATTTGTTTCTTATAGGCATGATTGATACTGATTTTATACGATCTATATATAGGCGTGGTATTTAGGCTAGTGCAATAAAAAGTCCTAAAACATAGTTTCTAATGCACATAGGAGGATTTATGGACGTGATTATCAAGGCAGAATTAATAACAACCTAGAGACAGGATTTCTAAGCAGACGTGAGTATGCAGAATTTGAGAAGTGGAAGTTTGGAACAAATGATATGATGAACTTATAAGCATGTTTTCTAGTGCACATAATAATCCTATAAGCATGGTTTCTAATGCAGATAGATAATCATAATAGTCCTAAGAGAATGATTTCTACCCGATTTCCCCACAAAATATATATAAAAGTCCCTCCCATTTTACTAATATCCCTAATATCAATTTTACAAGAATTATTTATTACAAACCATACGATAAATGAATTACAAAATAAATAATGCTATACTATAAGGAGCCTGGATAGACCCAACGTAAACCTGGAAAACCAGGCCTTCAACCAAGTATGAAGTACCAGTATCTCATAGTGTCCAAGAGAGTATCCTGGTGCGTCAAAGTTCCCAAGGGCCTCAGGGACCCCGGGCAATGCTCGCACCAAGACTTCTTTTTAAAGAGAAACACTTTTTGTGCAGTGTAGAGGGGCCAGCCCCAGTGTGTTCGAGTTTAGAGGAGTCTTATGGACTCCTAGGAAATGCTCACACTAGAGGGGAAGGATCTTAGATATTCTAAGAGTATGAGTGAAAGATGGTGCTTAAAAAAGTAGAAATGGTTTTAAGAAAGTAGTTTAGAAGTAAAATAGTTTAGAAATAAAACAGTTTAGGAATGAAATAGTTTAGAGGTGAAAAGCCGTTTAGAAGTGACAACATATTAGAAGTGTAAACAAGTTTAGAAACATTCTAAAAAACAAAGGTTCAGCAAACAACAACAAGTAGAAACAGAGTCACAAATTCTCAAAGCAAAGACTCACATTACCCAGATTCAACTTAGTTTATTAGTTAACCCTAGGTGAGCATATAGCATGTTGAGAACAAACAATTTCACAGAGAGGGGAGAATGGATTGAACATAGGAACCCTGAATCAGGAGCACATAGAGACAGGGTGGAAGGAAATCATGCGAGTTAACAGGAACATAGAGCAGGCAGGGGTAGATTGACATTCATAACATTTACCAGGACATACTGATTTAGGGTCTTAAACATGAAATGCCTAAGTTTAACATCCATACCTAAAGGTAGAAGTAATTATACTGACTAGAAGCAATAGACAGGAAAACATAGAAGTTTAATGTAGGAGTAGTAATACCAATCAATTCATAGAGAGGACAAGGATCTAACTACATTGGGAATAGAAACATACAAGTTAAAGGAAGCAAACAGATGGTGAATGTATGCAGGATTCAGTGGTCTAGCATTGGCTTTCAGCCGGCTAGACAGTATAGTAAATACAAGTAGCAGAGAGATGAGAGGAAAATGTGTGAGTGTGTTTGTGAACTATTGTTCGTGTCTGAAGAATCAGAATGAGAGTGTATATATAGCACTTAGGGAGGTAAAACAAATAAGGTAAATATAATTTAGAGTTCATAAATAAGGCAAGTAAATATAATCAATCAGTTAATTGGGGTTAAACCCAACTAATTTGCACAAACAAAATCCGGGAAGGTCACATTAGCACAAGGAGAATCAATTACCAGCCCTGATTGGGACTCAAATAAGGTAAACAAATCACTTATTGACCATAAATTAAATAATTAGTTGGAATAAGGCAAGTAATATCATTTAAAGGTCACAAATAAGGAAAGTAAGTAAAAATCCCATAAAATACTGATTTTAACATGAGAAAATTATCTGTATCCCTAATAGAAATCAATCAGTATATTGGGTTGACAGAAATAAACAAATAACGGAAGAAAAATTGAAGAAATCAGTGCCAAAGATTCGAACTAAAATTAGGAGAAAATCAGTACTCACAAATGATAATGGCCATAGACAGGCCTGTAAACAAGTTTCGGACAAAAATCAAGTTGAATCTCTTTGAGATTCCCTTAGGAATCCATGTAATCTAGCAACCAGAAGGTGTATAAGGCCGGTAAGGGTCGGAAAATACACAGAAACTCCATAGACGGGGAGTTTTGCCGGTGACAACGATTGGGGCTTAGGGATTTACTGAGAGAGAAGGGGAGGGGTTAGGGGGAAACGATGACGGCGGAAGGAAAAGGAATGAGGGGGGGTAGGGTTTAGGTTAGGATTAAAATGGTAAGAAATAACGTGGATCGTTGATCTTAGAGATCAACGACCATGATTAGGCGGGGTCTTTGGGTCATGTAGGTATATGATTGGGCCTGGGGTGAATTGGGCTAAGTTTTGAGGGGTTTGGGATGGTATAATGGGGTTAGGTCCGAAAATTAAAAGGGCTAATTGTTAAATACCCAATTAATTAATAAAATAATTTGTAAAATAATTAACAAATTGTAAAAAATGAATTCCATGCATAAAAATGTTTTAAAACAACTATTCAATATTTGAAAAATATAAAAAATAATTTTCTGGTGAAATAATGTAATAATGCATACGTGGGCTATTATTGAAAAGTTATTGCAAATACAACCAATAATGTAAATGTGGCTATTTATAAAATATTAAAGCTTGGTATGAATATAAATAGTGAAATTAAGCCATAAAGAATTATTATAAGATTATTTGTAATGAAATTAGTAATTATTTATATAACAAAATACTGGGATAAATTAATTAAAAATCCTAAAAATACAAAATTTGTGGAAAAATATTAATTGATGCTAATGCATTGTTTTGAAGGTATACATGCATTTTGAAAATAATATAGGGAAAAATTGGATATGATCGCTTGGTACTCTGATATTGATGTTAGTTCAATACTCAAATATTCGTGCTAGTTTAATATTCATATATCTATGTTAGTTCAGTATTCATGTATCCATGGCAGACCAATATTCAGTCAATGCAGTAGTCATTCAGTTCAGTATCTCAAGATTTCTGTAATCATGTATTCATTCAGTTTGGTATTCAAGTATTAATGCAAGTTCATGTTTTCATCGGACCCGTTTAAGGTCCAGAGTTGGCAGAAGTTATAGTTAGGACAATCATTCGAGGACGAATGATTCGAAGAGGGGGATAATGTAACACCCTGTACATTCGGATTAGGTATGGGTATGTTAAATGGGTATTAATTTGATATATTAGACATATGAAGTCCTATTGGGATGAGTATGGGTGAAATAGTTGTTTCAAAATCAAGATGGAAAGTGAGGTGCATAAGATTCGACAGAATCGACTAAGTTTGCAGAAGGTCCGTCTTCCATAACGATTTAGTGAAAATGTGTAAGGAATTAGGCAAACCTAAAAACACTAAAGTTGTAGGCCCTTGAAATATCTTTCCAACGATATATTATGGAGTCCGAACAGATCTCTATGCAAAAGGTTATGTGCGATTTACAGAACAGTTCACAACCACCACGCCTCGGACCGTGACCGCGGTTATGCGGCAGTGTTCCTGCCATTTAACGTTGTTAGCACCGCGTTCAGGCCTACAGGTGCGCGGGGGCGGACTTGGGGAGTCATGGTTTTTGCCCTATTTCGTCCCCCACAACCCCAAAACATAAAAACTTGCTTTAGAAAGGGGAGCTCTCTAAAACCTAACTCCTTAAGGGTCCCTCCACCATCCAAGGTAAGTTCTAATGGTGATTCTAAGTTAATTTTAATTTCCCAACATCTTATTAACATGGGTAAACCCTCCATATAATTAGGCATTCGATTGGGTCATCATTGTTGAGAGAAGGAACCTTAGAACTCGAATTCAAGGGGATTGAACTTCTAAGAGGTAATGTCTTCACCCTCTAATTGATGATTATAGACCCTAGAACCCTAGGTTTAATGATTATAGACCCTAGTTCATGAGATATGAGTTGACGGGTTTGATAGAAAAGCATGAACGGTTATAGGTTTGGTGTGTTGATTGTTGATTAGTGGTTAAGGATGTTGTTTACCTTATGGGTGATAAAGAACAATGTTGATTATAACCATTTGAGACTTTAGAATTTATCTAGGAGCAAGAGAATGGGTTATTGGGTGTAGAAACACTATTAATAAGGGCTATGAAGATTTATGCCACCAAGTGTTTGATAAAATGCCTCAGTGACCAAAACATGACTATTGTTGCTAATTTGGAATCCCTTTGACTTGTATTGATATAGATTAAAGTTGAAAGGGTTGGCGAATGTTGTATTATGCTCAAGAGTAGGAATTTAAGGTATGTGAGGATAACTCTCTATGTTTGGGAATGTTAATGATTCTCCCTACACTATGCTTATTTTACCACGTTACTAATTGCCTCAGAAATATAGTTTAGCCTAGTTCCTTGAATAGTTGCAAAACTTCTATTCGCTAGCTTCGTAACTCGTTCACGACTTTCATTTTGAATGTTGTGAAATCAGTTCGTAATCAATATAGAATTGGGTTTGATGCCCATGAGTCTCAGTCTAGATTACTCAGCATGTCATAAATAGTTGAAGTTTCAATTTTCATTATCAGTTCATGAATACATGTCTCAGTCTAGCTCTATTCAGCATTCAAGCATCATGTATTTCAGTATGATTCTCATTTCCTAAATGTTGAACACCTGTATTTGGGCCGGAGGCCGCACATTATGCTTTATGCATCTTTGGGCCTGAGGCCGCAGTTTATGCTTTATGCAACTTTGGCCATGAGGCCGCAATTATGTATACGTATACTTGGGCCCGAGGCCGCAGTTTGTGCACATATATATTGGGCCTGAGGCCGCAGTTAATTTATTCAGATGAACAGGTGGTTCATCATTCAGAAGAGGGAGTATCCATATCCTTACTTCCTTTGTTCAGTTCAGTTATCAGTTATCAGTTCAGTTACTGGTTATCATTTTAGTTTCAGTTTAAATAGTTATCATTTCAGTTACCAATTATCAATTCTCAGTTATCAGTTTATTTTTAATATCATCATTTATAATTCTTTCCTTCAGTTGATTTAAATATCAGTACAATTCAAATGTACTGACATCCCTTTTTGCCCGGGGCCTGCATCTCACGATGCATGTAATGATTTACAGGTTGATGATTACCTTACAATCATCAGTATTTTCCGACAGTCAGTGTTTTCAGTACATCATTAAAGGCTTCATAGACTAGAGTAACAACTAGATAGAGTCGCAGGCTTTTTATATTAAGCTATGTTGGCTACAAATATGTTTCAGAATTGTATTAGTACTTCAGCACTTTGATTTATATCATCCAGACTCTCAGTATATTAGCATGTGTTAGTTTTTCTTCCGCATTCAGCATGTTATGATATCACATGTTGATTCAGACAGCCAACTGGTTCGCTCAGTCACATGTGGTCAGGAACCAAGTGTCGTGTTACGTCCAGGCCCAGGTTCGGGGCGTGACACAACTGACCAGAAGAGGATGTTGCTACCACATATTCAGTCTCAATTATAGATAAGGCCACTGAGTTTTGCTTCTTAGTTCCCCGAGACAATAGACAAGAACCTAGAAAATGAGCTGTTCCTGAAGTGGTTTTTCTTTCAACATGAAATCCTGCATAGTCGGCATCAGCATAACCAACTAGATCAAAATTATACCCTTTGGGATACAATAGATAGAGGTCAAGGGTCCCCGTGAGATATCTTAGTATCCTTTTGAAATCGTTCAGGTAGGATTCCTTGGGATTTGCATGAAATCTTGCACATAATCCCACACTAAACATTATATCAGGCGTACTTGTTGTAAGTTACAATAGTGACCCAATCTTTCCTCTATATAGTTTCTGTTCCACACTTTTTCCTTTTTCATCAAGGTCCAGTTTTGTTTCAGTTGCAATTGGTGTGTGAATGGACTTAGATGAATCCATGTTGAACTTCTTCAGTATTTCTTTGATATATCTCTGATGTTATATCATGGTTCCAGTAGGTGTTTGCTTGATTTGCATCCCTAGAAAGAAGTTCAATTCACCCATCATCTTAGCAAATTATTTGCATATTTCTTCATTGGTATCCCCCCAAATATAATTCCATCCACATACACTTTCACAATCAGAAATAATTTTCCTTTTGGTCCTTAGAAATAGAGTGTTGTCCACCTTTCCTCTTACAAAGTTGTTGGCTAAGAGGAATTTGAGAGACTTTCATACCAAGATCTTAGAGCCTGTTTTAGTCCATAAAGAGCTTTATCCTGTTTGAACACATAGTCAGGAAATTCTTCACTGTCAAATCCAGGAGGTTGTTTGACAAACACTTCCTCCTTCAGGTAACCATTCAAAAAGGAACTCTTTACATCCATGTGGTAGAAAGTGAACTCCGTGTGGGTAGCAAATGCTATCAACATTTTTATATCCTTCATTCTTGCTACAGGTGCAAATGTTTCATCATAGTCAATGCCCTTCTGTTGATTGTATCCCCGAACCACCAGTCTGGCCTTGTTCCTTGTGATATTTTCTTGTTCATCTAACTTGTTTATGAACACTCATCTGGTACCTATCACAGTTCTGTTCTTGGGTTTTTGTACCAGGTGCTATACCTTGCTTCTCTCAAACTGATTTAGATCCTCGTGCATGGCTATATTCCAGTCTGCATCCTTTAGAGCTTCTTTAATGGTCTTAGGTTCAACATGTGAGAGCAATGTTGTGAGTGCACATAGATTTTGTAGAGAAGACCTAGTTTGTACCCATGCATTTGGCTCAGAGATGATATTCTCAAGAGGATGTGAGCTTTGATTCTTCCATGGTTTGATATGTATACCCAAAGAAGATTCACCCGAGAAGTGACCCAAAGGAGCAGGTTCAGTAGGTGTGGCATCATTAGTCTGGTCAGCGGTTAGAGTGTTTCTTTCTTCTTCTTGTTCCTCATGATCAATGTCAATTTTCTTGTGTTTTTCATATCCATCTTCATCATATTCCTTTGTATCTCCATCGCTAGTGACCCCTATGTCATAATATTCATTATGCAGACCTTTCTCAGCCAAGTTGTTAGATATTTCAAAAACAAAACATGAAAATTTTATTCCACACACATAGTTCTTTTATTAAAAACCTTATAGGCCTTACTATGAGGAGAGTAACCCAAGAAAATTCCCTCATTACTTCTGTCATCAAACTTACCTAGAGCTTTTTTCCCATTATTATGCAAAAAATATTTGCACCCAAAGGCTCTCAGGTGAGTGATGTTGTGTTTTCTTCCTTGAAGTTACTCATAGGGAGTTTTCTCAAGAATGGGTCTAACCATGCATCTATTTAGCAGGTTGCAGAGAGTATTGATTGCCTCAGCCCAGAAATTCTTAGGCAGTCCACTGGCAATCAACATGGTTGTCCCCATGTCTTCTAAGGATCTATTCTTTCTTTCTACAACCCTATTTTGTTGTGGAGTTATAGGGGCAGAAATTATGATCAATGTCATGTAAGCCACAGAACTCAAGAAATTTTAAATTTTCAAATTCAGTTCCATAATCAGTTCTTATACTTAAAACATTACATGCTAGCTTTTATTGGATCATTCTGTTAAATACACAGAAAACATCAAAAGTTGCTTCTTTGGATCCTAAAAACAAAGTCCAGCTATATATAGGGAGAAGTCATCAACAATCACAAACGCATACCTCTTACTTCATCTGCTCCTTATTCTCATTGGTCCACATAGGTCCATGTGAAGGAGTTACAGAGGTTTAGAAGTACTTACAAACTTCTTAGATTTGAAGGATTACCTAACATGTTTTCCTCTAACACAAGCATCACATACCTTGTCAGAGGGGAACTCAACTTTAGGTAGCCCAAGGACCAAATCCTTTGCTACCAACTTGTTGATTTGAGAGATACCAGCATGTCGAAATCTTCTATGCCATAGCAGTGGATCATCTTCCACTACACTTAAGCATGTGTGCTCACTCTAGGGAAGTGACATAATCGATATCTTATAGACATTGTTATGTCTCTTACCTTTTAACACAATTTCATCAGTGTCGCGCCCCCTTTTTCTATCGCACGGGTTAGGTACGGAGAGATCGGGTTTATGACATTTTGGACAACTCCTTAAAGGAAAAGGGTTTAAGGAAGAGTCGCCACCTAACGATTTTCATGGTGCGTTAGGGCACCTAGAGTTGATAACTCATAAACTAGTTTGCATTACCAGATATTGGGTAAGGGCTTGAAATTATCCCAAGGGGAAAGTGTTAGGCACCCCTCAAGATCCACAACTGTGGGTCCCAGCCAAGAGATTTTATGAATTTGGACGGTGAACAAGTAGCAAGTAAGGTTCATATAAGAGGGGATTTCAAACAAGTATAAAAATCTTTGAAGGTTTTGGAAAAAACATTAGAATAAACATTTGAAAAGAACTGTCCTAGGTTTAAAGTAATACGGATCACATCAATGCAATACCCGGTATGTCACTTCCTCAAAGAGGCGGCTACACGTGGTATTAGCGCACCGATCATCATATCTGCATTCTACCCTTCCCACCCCGTAAAGGTTATTTAAAGTGCGTGTGTTGGTCACGAATGCGTATTGTGTGCTATTACTCGTCCCATCCTATCAGCCCTGGAGGGTGTTTAGGACTACTATTCCTACAAGGCGAGTACTAGACTGACCCCTAGGTTTAAAGGATAAACTCTAAGCGAAATACAATAACAGTTAGGACTACATATAGAGGGAGCATACAAAAGCAAATATGGGCTCATAAATCCCTCCACGGGTTGTATACATAAATAGCACGACTCAAGCACATAAACAAGTCTCAAGGAAAGAGTTTTAAAACGTAGATTTTAAGTTTGAAAACAGTAGGCTTAGGAACTTTGGTTTTCAGAAAATAAGGCAAGAAGTCAATTAAAACAGAGCAGTTTAAAGAAGAAGAATTGATTGAAAAAATCCAGTAATTCAAAGGTTAAAAATGCACAGCAGTTTTGATGGAGTTTCAAATAAACGGATGAATAACCAATAATCAGAAGTAATGCAAGATTTGAAAGTAAAACTGAGTAGTTTCAAACAGGGGTGACTGTCACGCCCCAAACTAGGGGAGGCACGACTGGCACTCGATACTGTATTCGATCGAGTTA
>MDKH01038132.1:0-28692 GCA_005239495.1 Nicotiana undulata
ACCCCGGGCCCACTTGGTCCAAACACGAGGCTCGGACCAAAACCCGATCACCCATACCCCACGCGTTCAAATATATGATTTCTTTTAAAATCCGACCCCAAATTGAGGTTGAATTACCCAAAACCCCATAAGTCCTAACTCTACCCAAAACACCTAATTTCTACTTTTATTTTAGGATTTTAGGCCTAGATTCTAGTGATTATGGAAGAAAAGTGGAAGAGATTAGTGTTAGAATCACTTTCCCAAGTGTTAATGGAGGGAAACTAGCTTGAGGATCGTCAATGGGGGTGGGAGGAAAAGAAGAAAGCTGAAAATATAATATTCCCGTGTTGAATTCTATTTTGGGGTTAAAATTATAGCTGGGCGAAATAACTATATGCGATCGCGGGCTAGGGAGTGCAATCACATAGGGTCAGGGATCATCTGAGGTGCGATCGCAGGGCAAGGGCTGCGACCGCAGTGAAGCCTGGACCTACACTACTGCGAACGCGGACAAGGCCAGTGCGATCGCACTGAGTAACTACCCAGCCCCCACCCTATCACACCTACACACTATGCGATCGCATAGAGTAAACTTTGACCCCACCAACCTAATGTTCTGCGATCACGGAGATGCATATGCGATCGCACTGAAGAAAAGGCCTGACACCAGAAACAGGAGAAACACCAGATTTTTCATGATTTTTACACCCCGTTAGCTACCTGAAACTCACCCGAGCCCTCGGGGCTCAAAACCAAAAACATATACAACTTCCAAAACATCCTACGGACTTATTCTAGCTTTTAAATCTGCAAAATATCATCAAAACAAGGAAATAAACCTTAAAACTCATAGAATTTTCTTAAAACCTCATAAAGCTTAACTTTTCCAATTTTGATCCGAAACACGTCATTCCAAGTCCGTTTTACACCAAATTTTACAGATAAAACCAATAACATATAATAAACATGTTCCGGGCTCCGAAACCATAGTACGGGCCCGGTAACACGGTTTTCACATAATTATTCCTTTTCAAAATCCTTTATTATTTTCAGAAAATAATTTTCTTTAAAAATTCATTTCTCGGGCTTGGGACCTCGTAATTCGATTCCGGGCATACGCCCAAGTCCCATATTTTCCTACGGATCCTCCGGGACCGTCACATCGTGGGTCTGGGTCCGTTTACCAAAAATATTTACCAAAGTCAACTTTATTTATTTTATTATCAAAAAATTCCGTTTTCATCAAATTTCAACATAAAGACTTCCCGGCTACGCGCCCGGGCTGCGCACGTATATCGAGGTGAGATTAACGGAGGCTTTCGAGGCCTCAGAATATAGGTTTAGCTAGAATTACTTAGGATGACCTTTTGGGTCATCACAGTTTATGTGCCTGATATTGACTTTATTACGAGTTTAACACAAAACTTATTTATTTTGTAATACTGTATATGTTTTTTAGACAATTATACCGTTTAATCCAAAAATAGATTTCTTCGTCAAAGCTAATATTAAGAAAAAATCGGGTTACTAATAACCAAAATTACTTCACTTTCTTGATACTTCAAAGTATAGAAAGAATAGTTGAAATAATAGGTAAGGAAAGGGCACTTAATGTAGATCACTAAGCTCTCTTGGAGTTGCGGCGTGAACACTCAGAATAAAGTAAAAGACTAATTGCATTTCCTTGATACTAATTATAACGGTTTCCCTTCTTAATTTCGGCTTGTTAATGGCATTAATCGCCTTGATTTCCAGTTACCATATATAATTGTAATAATTACATTAATGACTGAAGATTTCTCGCAATCAAGATCAATGCTGATTTCTCATCCTTATTTATAATAGATACACGAACCTTCCCCTTCTGTGGTGATCATTCATCTCCTGCCTATTTTTTATTTTCTAGATGTTGAGGCTGGTACCTTTTCTGACCAAACACCGAGGGTGTTTGGTTCATTCCTATTCAACTTCTTTAATATACTCAACTAGAAGTGCCATTTGTCACCTTGTCGATGGTCTACGTGTCATGCCTTTTTTACACCAATATAGATAGCCCCCACCCCACTTTCTGAATGTTATCAACTGAATATTTGGGAAGTGATAAGTTCTTATGGAAGGAATTTCTTTCCACCTATCCCGATCGTCATAATGCCTTCTTATCGATGAGACATATGTCATATCTATTTATGTTCAAGACACGTATTTCACTATCATTGATTAAGTAGTTTTCATAGCCTTTTTAGGGTTTTCCTGCGGTTGCATCAATCACAAGGTCATGGTTCCATGATGACAAATCATAATGACCATCTCTGATGACGGTTAGGTTTTATAAATACCTCATCATGCTCAATTTTGAAAATCTTGTTCTTCTTCCTTGAACTCATATGGCTAACTTCTCTTGTAGTCTTCTTCTTTTTCTTGCGTTTCTATCATTAAATATGTCTTCTCGTTCACTAAACCCTTCTTCATCACTAGACCCTCGTAAGGTGGTGATCATTGACGAGCTTCATCCCTCTACTGCCCTTACTAGGCATAGGAGAGGTGGCAGACTATGCAATTTACTGTAACAACCTGATTGGACATTTTAAGCTCTAGTAGGTTGTTCGGCAGTTTGAGACCTTTAGTATCTTCACTTCATGTTTTATAACTTGTACGAGTGGTCAGAATTGAATTTCGGGAGGTTCGAGGTTGATTCAGATGGAAAATTCTCAATTAGAAAGCTTTAAGTTGGAAGATTTGACCAAGGTATGACTTTTGAGAAAACGACCTCAGAATCGGGATTTGAAGGTTCCAATAGGTTCGTATGATGATTTCGTACTTGTACGTAGTTCGGGTTGAGTATCGGGTGGTCCGGGAGCATTTAAGCGCTTATTGCTGAAAGTTGGCAATTCGAAGGTTTTAGAATTTCCTAAGTTTGGTTTGAAGTGGAATTTGTTGTTATCGATGTTCGTTTGGGGTTCTAATCCTTGGAATAGGTTCGTATCCTGATTTATGTTTAAGTGTAATTCGGGTGCGTTCGTCGAAGTTTGAATATTTGAAAGTTAAGAGGAGGGTTTAATCATTGATTCATGGTTTTGGTGTTGTTTGGTGTTATTTGAGGAATAGAGCAGGTTCGTGTTATATTTTGGGACTGGTTTGTGTCATTGGACGAGGTCCCTGGGGCCTCGGTTGTGTTTCGAATATGTTTGGGTTGTGTCGCACTCTTATTTGATGTTTCAACGTCATTTTCTTGGGTATAAAGGATACTATATTGAGAAGATGACCTTTGATTTGTGATTTGATTGAACCACTAGATCCAGATCATAAAAATAGCAACAAGAATCGTCGAATGGATATCGTATGAGAGAGTTATGCCCATTTTCATATCGGGAAAGATTGCTGGTGTTGCTGGTACTTAGGTATCGCAATTGCAGAAATTTGTTCACTATTGTGAAGATTGTAGATTTTTGTCTTGGTTCGCAATTGCGAATTGCGAAGCCTGTAGATTTTTCCCTTGGTTCGCAATTGCAAACATTTGTACGCAATTGCGAAATCTGTAGATTTTTGCCTTGGTTCTCAATTGCGGACACTTTTTTGCAATTGCAAGTGTCCGCAAATGCGAACCCTGTGTCGCAAATGTGACATTTTCATCTGGTAAAAGGGCTGGGAGATGGGATTTTGGAGACATTCTCTCATTTTTGGAATCCTAGGCCGGTAGGAGGCAATTTTGAAGAGGGATTTACATCTACGATCTTTGCGTAAGTAATTTGTTCAATTTCCAAATATTTTGCATGGATTATACATATATTTTAACATGGAATTGGTCGAAATTCAGGGATTTTTTAAGAAAACCCTAGAAATTGTATTTTTGGATTTTGATCACGAAATTGGACATGGAATTTGGAATAAATTATATATTTGAGGTCGTAATGTTATGGGTAAAGTTTATCTTCGAAAAGTTTTAGAATCGGGGCACGTGGGCCTGTGGGTTGACATTATTGACTTTTCGAGTGGAGTTGGGAATTGTTATAAATTGATTAATTATAAGCATCAGAGTATATTTTGATTGATTTGCACATTGTTTGACTAGTTTCGGATCGTTTGGCTTTGAGTCGAGGTGTTAGAGAGGCATTCGAGCCAGTTATGGAACTTCGGAGCGAGGTAGGTCTCATGTCTAACCCTGTGAGGGGAAATTTACCCCGTTGGTGTTATATTCTTATGTGCTACATGTTGTGGAGCTACACACGTATGGGTTGACAAGCCCGTGCTTATGCTAGGATTCCTTATTTTTTCGGGTAGACTTAGGTTTACGCCATGATTTAATTGTACTATTTGAGTTAGCCTTACAAGTTTAATTCAATTATTTTGCGCTACGACTTGAGACTAGGCTTGCGTAGAGTGATAGACTCGCTATTGTAAGATATTTGACAAGCTACTTGATTAGCCGCAGAATAATTGTGCTTCCCTTACGAATTTCTCTCGCGTTGTGTGTTTTCATCAAAAAGCTTCTTTAAATTTCAAAACTCACACGTATATTCGTGAGTGGGGTTAATGACTCATTAAAGCTTATTTTTCTTATGGGATCGGGTTTTTCGCCTCGACAGGGTTATGTAACACACTCTTATGGGATCGGGTCATTTTCCTCAGTAGGATTATGTACCACACTCTTATGGGATCGGGTCGTTCACCTCGGCAGTATCATATTTTTATGGGATCGGGTCGTTCGCCTCGGCAGCATCATATTTTAATGGGATCTGGTCGTTCCCCTCAACATTTCTATAAATACTCTTATGGGATTGGGTTATTCGCCTCGACAGCTTCATGAAACACTCTTATGGGATCAGGTCATTCGCCTCGGCAGTGTCGTGCGCAATATTTGACAAGAAGCCATAGTATCTGTGAGTTTTCCTTATTTGAGTTATAACGACCTATCTGGTAGGAACTATTTTACATATATGCTTCGGTTGAGGAGGTGACCAATAATTTAGAGCTTGTGTTTATTGTTCAGAGGAGGATTCTAACACGTACCAATATTTGTTTATAATATTTATTTACCTTGCCTCGTATTTATTTACTTCCTACTATATTTGATTTATTGGACCACTAGTAAGTGTCGATGTCGACCCCTCATCACTACTTCTCCGGGTTTAGGCTAGATACTTACTGAGTACACGTTGATTTACGTACTCATGCTACACTCGATGCACTTATTGTGCAGGTGTATATATGTCTGGTGGTCTTTGGTGAGCAGAGGCGCGACTATTGCAGGGACTTCACGGGGAGCTGCATTCCATGTTATGACCCGCAACATACGGAGTCTCCATCTTAATTAGTTACATTATCCTGTCTGTTTTGTACTCCAAACACATGTTGTATTGTTATTGTACCTTCTAGTAGATACTCATGAACTTGTGACACCGGGTTTTGGTGGTTCCTAGTGGATGTTCATTATTGTAGTTCATGTTATTACTATCATTTCGCCTTGTAATTTATATTTTATACAGGATTTGCTAAAGAAATCACAGGTTTCTACGAGTACACGATTTCACTTTATTTATTTAATGAGATTTATAATTTTAAAAATAACTAAATGAGTAATTAAGTTGATAATTCACAGTTGGATTGCATGACAGCGACGTTGGGTGCCATTACATCCTATAGTGGATTTTAGGTCATGAAATTTAGGTTTGTTGTCCACTCGTAGTTCTACTCCTCAAAGTAGTACTGTTAAACCTTCTTAATCTAGCGCTAAATCTTTCTTAACTCCTAGATCTTCCTCTAAAGGGAGAGACCATACTGAACCCATGCGGGAACCCACTGTCTCTGAGATTGTCCTACAAGAATTTTCTTTTGCATCATACTGTGAAGCTTTGAGGAAACATGATTCCTCCATAGTGTGATGACCCGACCGGTTGTTTTGAACATTTGCACTTCGTTTGGTAGTTTGAGGGCGTGAGTAGTTTCGTATGATGTATTATGACTTATGTGAATTGTCGGTTTTGGTTTTCAGGTTATTCAGAATCAATTTGAAAGAATGAACTTCACTATTGAAGCTTTGAGTGGGAAGAGTTGAGCAAGTTTGACTTTTAGTGAATATGACACAGAATGGAGTTTTGATGGTTCTGTTAGGTACTCACAGTGATTTTGGACTCGGGCGTATGTCCGGATTTGCAATCGAATATTTTTAGAAGGATTCGACTCTAATTGGCAAAAATTGGAATTTGAAGGTTTGGAAAAAGTTCATGAGTTTGATGAGAGTTGACTTTGTGGATATCAGATTCAGATTGTGGTTACGGGAATTGGAATAGATTTGTTGTGTCATTTGGGACTTGTGTGCAAAATATGAGTTCATTCTGAGTTGATTGGATATGTTTCGGCGTGAGTTTTGGAAGTTGAAAGTTCTAGGTTCATTACTTTTGATTTGAGGTGTGATTCACCGTTTCGATGTTGTTATGCGTGATTTGAGACCTCGAGTATGTCTGTGTTATGTCATGCAACTTGTTGTTAGGGGTCCCGAGGGGCTCAGGCTAGTTTTAGACGAGGTTCGGACAATTTCATCGCATGTTGCTTTGGCTAAGGCTGCTGATTCTAGTGTTTCCGCATCTGCTGAAGAAAGGGATGCATATGCGAGTCCGCAGAAGCAAAGGAAGCTTGGCTGGAGATCATTGGAGATGCGCAGGAAGAGGCGCACCTACGTGTGCGTAGAAGCGAAAGTTGTGATCGCAGAAGCGGGCATGTGCGCAGAAGTAGCCTTTTGTCTCGCACATGCGCTTACGCATAAGTGTACCTGTTTTGGAGGTGCGTAAGAGTAGACCTCCAGTGTGTTCCCTGGAAGCGAGAACTTTGTCGCAAAATGGTCGTCGTAGAAGTGGCCCTTTGTTCGCAAAAGCGAAAATCTCCAGGCAGAAGCAATATTATTTAGGGTTGGTCGTTTTATTCTCATTATGAGACTTGGAGCTCCATTTTGGGAGACTTTGGAGAGGAATCTCATCACAAGGATTGGGGTAAGTATTTTATACTCGATTTTGATTATATTTCGTGTTTCTATATTTGTTTTTTTATAATCGGATTATAAATTTTAAAGAGAAATTGGGGGTTTCAGCCTAATGTTTCATGGGGTGAGTTTTGAGTTTTGGGTATCAATTCAAAGTCGAATTTGGGTGAAACTAGTATGGTTGGACTCGTGATTGCATGGGTCATCATATTTTACAAGTTTTGTCGGGTTCCGAGGCACGGGACCAGGTTAGACTTTTGGGTTGATTTTTGGCTTTTGATTAAAGATTCTACCTTTATCAATTGATCTTGTTTCCTTTGGCATTATTTGATGTATTTGAGTTGATTTTGGCTAGTTTCAAGCCGTTTGGAGTTCGGTACGTGCTGGATAGCATTTTTGGAGCATCGCTTGGCCTGCTCGATATTGGATTTGGCTTGTTCAAAGTAAGTAACACTTTTAAACTTGGTGCTAAGTGTATGAAACCCGAATTACGTGTTATGTGATTGATGTTGAGGTGACGCGCATGCTAGGTGACAGGCGTGTGGGCGTGCACCGTGTGAATTGTGATTTAGTCGATCCCATGGAGCTGTGTAGCTATCTTATATGAACATTTTATCGTACACTATGGGTTAGAGAACTCGAGTTGTAACTTATGCTATACATCATGTTTAGGCTATATGTTGGTACTATTGGGACCCATAGTGGTTGTTCTTTGTTGTTGAGTTATTTGTTTAATTGCAGTTACGTACTTAGTCGTATTCATCATTACATATCATATCTGAATCTCTGATATTGTATATTGTTGCATCTTATATCATTGACTTGGGATGCTTAGCATGAGTGTTGTGATCTAGAGAGACTGGATAGATTGATGACTTAGTGAGGTCGAGGGCCAGATTGTGAAGATACAGATACTATAGCACGTGAGTTGTCCGTGCAAATCCAGATATTGATAATATAGTGTGAGTTGTTCGTGCAGCGCGTGAGCTGTTCGTGCAGCGCGTGAGTTGTTCTGGCAGATCCAGATATTGATATAGCACTTGAGTTGTTCATGCTGCACGTGAGTTTATCGTGTGGACCTAGATATTGATACTATAGCATGTAAGTTGTCCGTGTAGCACGTGAGTTGTCCGTGCGGATTATAGGGCTTGGGATGAAGGAGCCCCTCCGGAGTCTGCACACCCCTAGTGAGCGTAGTTTCTAGCAGTTATTGTGTTTGGGCTGGATCTGCCCTGTACAGTACTGAGTGATTGAGTGTGTCGACTAATTGAACGTGATGACTGGAAAGTGTGAGACAGTGAGATTGAGTACTCTGAGAGTGTGAGTACATGATTTCATGACTGAGCTACATTATATTTGGCATGCGTACTTGAGAAACATGGATAAAGATGCATCTCCTTTTGCTACCCGATTTTTGGTGACATTCATGATTTCACATGTATATTGACTTATAGGCATAGAGATGTATTTCCTCATGTTATCTGAAAATGAAAAATCTTATTTATTGTTGAATGGTTTTTGAGAAAAATCACAGTTTTCAAACTTACTCATATATTGTTTTGGGGTTTTTTCAGTGAAAGATTTGGGATCTACTATTATAGTGGAAAAGCATGCCTAGTTTTCCGTAACTGTGAACGAGTTGAGTTATTTCTTGTTCCATATTTATTATATTGTTATGAAATATTGCTGGTTATTGGAGTTGTACTCTGACCCTTTTTCCAGCTCGTCACTTCTTTCAACCTAAGGTTAGGTTTGTTACTTATTGAGTACATGAGGCCGGTTGTACTCATACTACACTTCTGCACCTTGCGTGCAGATGTTGGATGATGATGTAGCTGCGTACGACAAGAGGTGTATCCGAAGATGCACCTACGTTCCAGTCATAGCTGCCTTTTGATCTTGGTAGATTTAGTATTTAAGATCTGTTCATGTATATTTCAAACAGTTGGTGTATTTTATTTCAAACCAGCTTTGTAAACTATATTATAGAAGCTCATGATTTGTACTACCAGTCCTTGGGGATTTGTATAAATTCAGTTATCTCATCTTTGGCTCACATCATTATTATTATATTATGTTTTATAGTTAATTCACTAACCTATCAGGTATGGTTAGGTGTCATCTCGACTTCTTGGTTTTTGGGACGTGACATATAGCGTCTCTTAACCCTGCTGATCATTACCCCAGTTTGATTACTCCAAGACTCCTTTCCTTGGTTTGACATGAGTGCCACTGGAAATGTGTTTTTCCAATAATGACTCCTAGTGTCGATTGAAGAATCACTTCTTACCACGAAGAGTATTCCTTTGTTTATACCTACCCTTTTACCTTAGGGTTTACTCCTCCTATTGATCTCGTGATCATTGGATTTTGCCGCTATTTCAACTTTTATCTTGGTCAAATCGGTCCAATGGTGTGGAGGGAAGTTGCTTGCCTTCATTACTTGTCATGCTTAGTTTCGCAAAGGTGTTTTATCCCTTGTGGCTAGAAGTAAGAGAGTTTTACTGTCAATCCTTTTGTTTCTTCTGCCTCCTTGCCTACAGCTGCCCAAGTTACTGTCCCTGCTGCTGCTTCCCGTGAAGAAGCTGAGTTTTCTAAGGTATGTATTTACTTTTGCTACTTTCCTTCCCTTTCTTTCATGTTTGTAACTCCGTTTCCTTGTCCTTTTATTGATCAATTTGACAGGTACGGAGCTTATGAGACAGATTTTTTGGATAGATCAGCAGGTGATCGAGTTACGCACCGAGGATGGTAATTGGAAGGAGCAATTCGATAGTCTCCAACTGGAGAAGGGTGTTCTTGCTGAAGAGAAGGAAGCTCTGGAACAACAACTATAGATAACCACCACCGAAATAGTAGTTTTGAAAGTTTCCTCCAATCAAGTCGAAAAAGACAAGGATAGATTGGAATCCTCATTCGCTAAGCAGCACTCCAAGGCAACTAAAGAAATAAGATGCTTCAAAGATATCCTTAATAAGAAAGAGATGTATGTGATTGATTTGGTGCAGATTCTAAACCAAGCGCAAGAAGAGCTCTGTGCCTCGTCTGACAAGATTCAGTTTTTTGAGAGTTCTCTTACTCCTTTGAAGGCATCTTATAAAGCTTCTGAAGAAGATAAAGAAGAGTTGAGGGTGAGCAGTGGGGGAGGGATTATGAAGCCCTTGAAAACAAGTTGACGCTTGATGTTAGTTGGCCTTTATTGAACACCTATTTTGAGACGCAAGTGAAGCTAGCCATGAGGGTGTTGGCCTCAATGCTGAAATCGCAAAGGCTAAAGAAGCGATTGAACAAACTCAGCAATGTCAAAGCTTCTCAAACCTGAGGATGAAGGTTCCAAAGGTGATAGAGATGGACTTTCTCCTGGTAAAGCTGATATTCAACCTTCGTCTTCTCAAATTGATCCCTCTTCTCCTATGGATGATGCTCCTTAGATTTTACCCTTGGAGAAAGTGACTTGACTTTGTGTTGATCTTTGTTGAAACTATCTTTTTTATTTTTTATTTTTTGTTTTGAGTAGGTTTTGGGAGATTTTCCCTCCCTTGTTTTTTGGAAAAATGATATAAATATATTTTTGCTGCATATTATGCTTTTTGCTCTTTACGTTTTTGAGCTTATGCTTGCATTAAAAACGCTTTAGTAGACCGCGTCTTTGTTATGCACGGATTTTTTTTAGAAGAGGAACCTTTTATATTAACAACACTGATGAAGATTACGTTTCATCTTCATATTGGTGTAAACATATGAAATATAAGAAGACGTTTTATTTTTTTGAACTTCCAAATAAATAATCGGCAGAATGCTAGTAAACCCTTGTACTTGTTCCGGTTTGACATCCCGGTCCTCCTACTTCACTTGTTTTCATCCAAACAATTTAACTTGACAAAAGCTTGTATTTTAAACCCATCTGACTGTTGACCAAGCACATGTGGCAACAAAATGGTTGAGTTGGACAAAGTGGGTGTAATTCACGCGGATAACGAGCGTGCATATGAAGATTTTGAACAAAAAATAATTAAAATAAGAAGAAATAAAATCATAAAAGTAAGAATGAAAATAAAGTAAAAAGATAAAGATAAAATAAGAGATGGTCTCTTTCTGTTGTTCCCCACACCCCACTCCCATTTAATTTCTTTTTCCTATTAGCTCCCCCACCCCACCCCCCAAACCCTCCAACAACACCCTTCCCTCCCTTTTCATTATTTCCCATGCTTATTCTTCTTCTTCTTCCCCATAGACACCCACGTGCCCCTCCATTTTTCAGTTTTTTCCTGTAGGGCTTCTTCTTCTTCTTCTCCACTGTCCCCTCCCCCACAAACACCCCCGACCACTCCCTTTTCATCCCCCCACCCCTCCTCCCCCCCCCCCCCCCCCCCCCCCCCCCCTCACGTTTTTTCTTTTTCTTCTTCTCTACTGCCTCCCACTTCCCTTCAAAAAAAAACAATCCTTGTAGATCCCTTAAAAGTGACAATTTCTGCTAATTTTGACCCTTTCTTGTCGTGAAACCCCAAATATCTGACTCCGGCGATGCCTTAATAGCCGTTGTTAAGAACAATGCGACATGGATCTACCTAATTAAAAATACATTTATAGTTATTATGGAATAGTAAGACAGAGAAGAGAGACGAAATATGAGATGGACAAGGAAGAAGAAGTTTGTGCACTACTAAGCACAACGCGATAATTTGAGAGGAGGGAGATGAGATGGAGGCATTAATTCTTTTTTTTCTTTAGGCACAATAGACTAAATGGCACTTATACTTGTTTGGGTGGCCAGTCCTATTTTTCAATAATTTATTTTTCTACGTGGCACTAGTTATGACGTGGAGTCCTACGTGTAGGAGAGTGTATTACACGCACTGGTAGCCTCCTGTCATAAGCGTTTATTATAACGATTGAACGAGTGTAAGTGTTCAATTAGCAAATGTTAATACCCAATTTTGCCATAATATTTTTTCAAATAGTATATACATTTTCAAAATGTCATTTGGCATCATTATTTAATTTACAAGATTATGCAAGCAGTTTTCATAATTTTCCATATTTTTTAGAGATATAAAATTAATTTTTCTTGCATTTAAATTACTTGAATATTTAATAATTATTCCCTTAAATTATTTGCAATGACTTAATCATCCAAATTTATTATTTTTACACACACATACATGTTTAAAAATATTTTACATCATTTCATATAATTATATCTATATTTATGTAATTTTTGCAATAAGAACCTATGTTTATGCATAATTTCTCTTTTATTACATTATTTGTGCCAAAATAATATTTTATATTTTTATAATGACAAATTATTATTTTAAATCATTTTAGTGCATAAATAATATTTTATTTGTTTATTTATCATTTATTTTGATGAATTTCATGTATTTAAATTGTAGCCCAATTTTGAGCTAATTTTCGGACTAAATTCAAGACCAAGGAACCTAGCCCATTCAATTGACCCCCAGAAGCCCAAAACCAAACAACCCAACAGGCCTGACCCATCAGTGACCCGTTTTACCCGACCCTAGCACCCTCTGATCTCGGTCGTTGATCTCAAATGGTCAACGACCCTCAACAAACCCCTCACTCTCCTTATGTTCACCACCCCTAAACCCTAGAGACAAAATCCATAAATAGTCGCTCTCAAATCCCCCTCGTCTCTCTTCTGTGAATCCCTAATAGCCGCATTACCAACCCCTCTCCAATTCCGACCTTAATATGGAAACCCTACATGACTTCCTTTCTATGTGTGTTCTGTCATCTTGTTAATTACACGATTTTGTTATCACCTAGTACTTACGTATTTTTGGAAAAGTAGCAGGCTTTGAGTTATGTGCAATCGTATTTATTCTCCAAGATTTGGACGATATTTCGTCTATATACGTTCATGGCAAGGTGATATGAGGCCGATTCACCAAGACATATGGTCAATTCTTTGATTTCCGTCGAACAAGGGTTTGGAATTTCAATTTTTTCCTTTATTTGTGATATTATCGTTTACATGTGATTTTTTTTCCTTATTGGTGTTTGATTAATTATTTTCCGTGTTAGCTTGTTCGATTTCTACCACTATATAAACACCTCCCCAATTTCCCCTTGGAAGAGAAACTTAGTCACGGAAATTAAATAATGTTACTCTCTTATTCTCTCACTCTATACTACTTTGAAATTTGAGACCTTGGTCGGCTAAATGCCAAGTCTATTCGAATTCGATTGCGTTCTTTCTCAGTGCGAGCACTGCCCGTGGTTCATTCGAAACCCTTGGAAACTCTAACGCACTAGGATTTTGGAGTTTTGCTGCTCTTTGCTACTGTTAATCGAATTACTTCTGGAATTTTCTCTTCTTGTTTATTTTCTTGTTAACTTATAACGGGTAAGTACCTCTTGATCTTTTCAATTTCATTCTCTTTTCGTTTGACTTCCTTTTATGCATATTTATATCACTAAAACCTTCGTGAATCAACACGCTACTATGTCATCTCTGTTTTTAGCTCTATTTGCTCTAAAGTTGTTTCATGACTCTATGTTTCCTCTAGCATCTAACATGGCCTAATTTCTAGCCCAAATTTTGGCGTTCTTAAGCATGCCTAGCCTAGTGCATTTGTGTGTGTTTGAATGCTTATATCTATTACTTATCCTGAGTTTATCTTCTGCCTTGTTCTGAATTCTTTTGATAAACCAATTCACAAGCAGAATGTGTTCTAATTGAGTCATTCATGTGCAACGTAATATTTCTCTAAGTTAATTTTTGATCATGTTATTAGCCCAAACCTGCTACTTGTAAACTAATGCATGTTCCATGTCTTGTCTTATATCTATGTGATAAATCGAAGCATGTGTTTCAGACTTTCTTATGTCATTTCTGTCCAACTTGCTAAGTACCTTGTTGTTGTACTAATTAGCTAAATCCCGCTTCCATGCCATTTAAGTTCTAATGTACGCTTAGACTTATGCAATCATGTGGTCCTAAATATTGTTTAAGACCTTAGGATAAACCCCATAACTAATCTCTCCTCTCATATATGGACAACTAGTATCAGATTCAATACCAGCCTATCTTGCTTCTGAAATTTGACATGTCACCTATACTATGATTAATGTTCAGCATGTTAGGGTTTTCCCTGTTCCATTAAACAATGGCCTGGTCATGAGCTTGCTCCTTTGGGTTTTCATGATGAATATTGTCATATGATGGTTGTGCTTTGTTTGCTTCTTGCCTGAATCTGCTTGACCTTCATCTAAGGTTCCCTAGGTTGATTCTGAATTATGCTTCATATTTAAACACCTTGGAATGGTCAACTATCCTATGTTTAGTCGACCAGGTCACTCTTAAATTTTGTTGCTAAAATTAAAGGCATAAACTTGCCTTGTATTTGTTGTGAATGCCTTTCAATTTAGCCCGATTTTGTTTATATGTGTTGGCTAGAGTTGTTATTAGCCACAACTCTAAGAACCAAGTAACTAAGTTGTTTGGTTAACTCGATGAGTATTTTGTCATATGTATGGCTAATTGTGGCATGATTTGAGTTAGTAAGGTTATTCGTTAAGCCTAGTGTCGGGTCACACATGTTGGGTTAGAGTATGGAACTCAGGTTTCTATGGTAAGCAGCTCAAGGGTTTGATTTTTTGCGAAGATTAAGACCATTGAAGGCCCGGAGACATCCCCGGGTTGTTCTGCATTGGGCCTGTAATTATTCTATGGGGCTTATAGTTGGTTCATTATGTAACTAGTCATATTTAGGTTTATACTATGTCATTTGGGCCTGTAATAATTTTTAATAATGAATATGGGGAGATTAATGAAAGGGGGATGAGGTATTCTAATTCTCACATGAATGGGTAGAAAGCATGCCTATAGGACCTATGTGATTTACCTGTTATTTTCTTTACACACTTTAATTTCATGTGTAAAAAGCATGCTTATAGGAGCATGCACACACTTTACTTAATTGTCAAGACATGTTATTTCCAGTATTTATTATACATGTTTCCATGTCTACTATCCAACACTCTTAGATAACATGTCTTAGAGCACTGCAATACAATGCTTTAGTTTTCTAGATATCATGCCTATAGGATTCAAATATCATTGATCATTTGCTCAACTTGTTCTATTACTGTGCAATTGTTAGATAACGTGCCTTACGAATCTAGATACCACCCTTGTAGGACATTAACATCTATCTCAGGTATACGCTTATAAGATCAACATTAGTAATCTGATAACTCGTATCGCTTTATTGCCTCACCAATGATTAGAAATCATGCCATAAGGACTTGCAATGTTTTAACATGTTTGCATGTTGCTTATGCACAATGCTATTAATCAGAATCACATAGGAACCATGTCTATAGGACTTATAACGATCTAGTTTGGTCGTACATTATCCTATAAATACAACACTACCTGTTTGATATTGGAATCATATAGAAATCATGCCTATAGGACTAAAAGATTCCGAGCCTTAATTTTGAATTGTCCCCTACTTGATTTGAGAATCAGTCTGTGTGCTTCTTTGTTTATGTGTGGAAACTAATATTATCCTTTCTTTGTTGTTATGTGCAGACCTATTTGTTTTGTATGCGCGATTAATTATTATCATATTTTAGCAACCCAAGTAAGTCTAGAACCATCCAAATAGAGGTCCAAAGCCTCCTGGACCATAGGCATGGGACGGGTAGTACACGCATAGGACACGACTTAGAATTGAATTAGAACGCCTTAGGTAAACAACTTCAACATAGTAATCGGGTATCAGGAGATGATAGCATGTTCTCGCCGAATAATATGATAAACTCCTATCTAAAAGGAGTTGTAAAGTATTATTTATGTTTCACGGGGTGATCCTTTCGAATAAAAAACTTAGGACCCCCCCTTCTTTATATATTTGATATTCATGCTTAGTCATTCAATATAGACCATCATAGTTATATCCTTGTAGTCCGTAGGATTTGTACTAATTCCCATTGTGTTATAATGAAAATCTTTGACCTTTTCTTTGCTTATCGATCATCTAGCCTAATTGAATAATCCACATAGTCTTAAGTTCGGTCGGAACCCACATTTGTGGACCTTGAAGAGTGTCTAACACCTTCTCCTTGAGATAATTTGAGCCCTTACTCGATCTTTGGTATCATTGACTAGCCAAACAGAGTTATTTGCAAATAGGTTCCCTACCGCACCTTAAAAACTGTTAGGTGGTGACTCTTCTCTTTTAACACTCTATCTTCCATTTAAAAGAGTTGTCACATGTCGAAACCCGATTTTGCGAGATAATGGGGCGCGATAGCATGACGACTTTGTTGGGGATTTACACTTAGTCTCTTACCATAATGAACTTTGTTTATGTGGATTGCTTTTTTTGTTACATGCACATCCATTCCCCATTCATCCTTATTTTCTATGACCACTCTTCATCCTTTCTCACTTGTCTAAGACTGCCACTTCATGCCTTTCCCATCCCTACTTCCTTAGCTGCTTTATTACATTCTCGCATATATTTTTATGAACTAAACTGACTTCTTCCTTTTGTCTTTCTTATCTATTCTTTTCATGTTTACTTTTGCTATCCTATTTACTGCATTTTATCATGCAAATACTTGGCAATGTGTTATTATCTATGCATAAAGCATGCTCCACTTCATACTCCACTCGTGCCAACTATCAACATAGCGACACGTGATGAGTGTCCGCGCTCTTCCAAAAGTTACCCTTTTAAATCGGAAAGGCTTATTTGCGGTAGACTAGTCGATAAGCGGTGCAATCGACGATCCCGTGCCTTTCCCTCTCAAGTTTTCCACTTGGGAGTACCAGTCTAGACCATTCAAGAAACCCTACTCTAACTTGAAATATTCATGCATCATACTAAACCTAGTACGGGTTGGAACATTATTAATGTAACAACCCGCTAAGATTAACCTCATCCAAAGTCCGATGGTATTTCCACAATCTCAATGGACGTTATCATACTATGTACATTACTTGGAGAAAATTTCATCAGTATTGTGTAAACATTTTTGGCATTAACGAACTGACGCAAATGTTGGCATCAATTTTCTCCATGTCTACGTGTCTCTTAGGCCTACCTCGGGCACAACGAGGTCCCCAAATTAGGAAGCGAACTATTGCATGATACATGTTTTAATATCGCAAACACTATTTTAATATTCCTTACTAATTTGGTTACCTTATATTTTTCTTTCTTTTGATTATTCCCATTCCGAAAGGTTGGTTCGTGCATACTGGCATCTGGTCAAGAACTGGACCGCTACACCATCTCAGGCCCGTCATGTTCCTGGGTAGCCTGGAAAACTAGCATGAATTACTTTTTATAAAATATAGTTTTGAGCATTTGAGACATTTTCAGTATTTTATTTAGAAATAATTTCTTGATTCATCAAGCCGCACTTGTTGACGTTTTAAAGATTTTATTAATACATTACTTATTTTCGTATTTATTATTATTCTTTACATTTTCTTTTTCAGCATTATTATTACCTATCACGATGAACCTACGACTGTGTCATGTAATGATACAACACAAAATAAGGATAGTGATTCAGAGGATTTGGAAGATGATATAATACCTGAGGAAATAGTCAGAGAAGTGGAAAGTTTTGAAAACAAACCAAAGTCTAATTTGGACAAACTGATGCAGTTAACTTAGGGGATTCTGAAACGGTCAAGGAAACACGCATAAGCATTCACTTATCATCGTCAGAGAAGGAAGAGTACGTCATCTTCCTAAAAGAATATAAAGATATCTTTGCATGGTCCTACGATGATATGACTGGTGTGAGCACATCCGTAATGGCTTACAAGCTACCCACTAATCCCATGTGTCCACCGGTAAAGCAAGAGCTCAGAAAGTTCAAGCATGATATGACTTTGAAGATAAAAGAGGAGGTCACCAAGCAAATCAAAGCCATGTTCTTAGAGTGGTCGAATACCTGACTTGGTTGGCCAACATTGTGCCAGTTCCGAAGAAATATAGGAAAGTCAGAATATGTGTTAATTACTGAGATCTAAACAAAGCGAGTCCCAAAGATGATTTCCCATTCCCAATGTACACATATTGATTGACAATTGTGCGAAGCATGAGCTTCAATCCTTTGTGGATTTCTTCACATGATACCATCACATCTAGATGGATGAAGAGGAAAGAAGGCCTTCATCACACCATGGGGAAAATATTACTACAAATGATACCATTTGGTCTGAAGAACGCTGGATCTACCTACATGAGATCTAAGGCAACCGTTTTCCACGACATGATACATAAGGAAAGAGGTGTGCGTGGATGACGTTATCATCAAATCTAAAAGAATTAGAAAGATGTGATGAGCTTATTAGGGTGTCTCAATTACATCATCTGCTTCATAGCACAATCAACCGTTATATGTGAGCCAATCTTCAGGTTGCTGAGGAAAGATGGTGTAACAGGCTTGTCATGACCCCAAATCTGAACTAGCCATAATGGCGCCTATCGTGGAACTAGACCAGCCAAATTAACACTCAAAACGTAAAATGTCTTTCACTTATATCATTACTAGATGCGCAATCCATACAGGTTTCTTTTAATCATTTTTAAGTAGACAAAGCTACATCGAATAATAAATACAATCCCAAGATCCCGGAGTCATTGGTCATGAGCATCTAAAGAAAATATTCAAGTCTGGAAGAATTTAAACTCTATAATACAAAGCAGGAGGAAAGTAGGGTTGCGGACGCGTGCAGCTACCTCGCAATTCTCCGAGAAGTCTCTAGAACAGATGGACAGCTCCTTCTGCCCTAATACATGGATCTGCACACAAGGTGCATGGAGAAATGTGAGTACGCCAAATCAGTAGTAATGAAAATAAATCAGGTCTGAGCAGTAAAAAACACACAGGATCAAATCATCAATTCACAATAAGCACATTCTTTCTTTCCAACAGTGTATACGTTAAATCATCACTCTTATAAAGCCAATTTCAGTAAAAATCCTTTGAAAAATGTAATTTCCAACAGTTTCAGAAAAATGTCCAAGAAGTGTAGTGTAAAATTGATATGAATCATAAGTAGCCACTCGGGAAAAAACACAAATAATAAACCGCCCCTTGGGCATAACATCACTCAAAGTCAGTCCCTCAGCATGCCTCACAATCACTCATAATCAGCCCCTTGGGCAACCTCACAGTCACTCATGCCTTCCAATCACTCGTCACTCGGCACTCGTCACTTGGCACTCTCACTCAGTAAGTACCTGTGCTCATAGGGGGTGTACAGACTCCGGGGGGGCTCCTACAGCCCAAGCGCTAATATCAAGCCATCTCGTGGCATCAATCACTCTGGCACTCGACCTCTCAATAACATGATGCGGCGTGCAGCCCGATCCAATATCATATCCTCATAATCAGGCACTCGGCCTCACTCAGTCACCATAAACAGTATAACATGTTGCGGAGCGCATCCCAATCCCATAATATCCTTACAACATAGGCCCTCGGCCTCACTCAGTCAGAAACCTCTCAAAAAGCCGCTCGGGCTATCAGTAAAACGGGGTACTCGACCCAAAATATCATTTTAAATCACAAAATAATGTAAATGAACTAAGTTTTGAAATCAGTTAAACATAATATAACTGAGTGTAAATCATGAATCAACACAGTGAGGAATGGTAGTAAATAGCCCCCAAGGGGTCCAAACAGGTCGGCACATGGCCCCAAACATGGCGTACAACCGAAATATACCAAAAGCATAAAAATACGATTTATCACGTGATTTAAAAGCAATAACTGAACTCAATAGTCGCCTCGGGAAGAACCAAGTTCAAATATCTCATTAAGGCCCGACACACACTTGTCATACAGCGTGTGCGTCACTCCAAAAAGTGAGAAGATGCTAAGTCCGGGGTTTCATACCCTCAAGACAAGATTTATAGTCATTACTTAACTCAAATCGTCCCAAAAAGCTACTCCGCGATACTCTGCCCCTCGAATCGACTTCAAAATGCTCCGAGTTTATCAAAATCAGATTAATAACATCAAAATACGCTAGGGAGACGAAACCTATTCACAATTTATCAAAATTGGGCACAATTCCCGAAATTGGCAAAACCCGACCCCCGGGCCCACGTCTCGAAATTCAATAAAAGTGGCAAAACTGGAATCCTCATCTTCCCACGATTCTATACATACTAAGAACATCGAAATCGGATCATAGTTGCCCCTTCGATTACTCAATCAAAGTCTCAAGTTTTCCAAGCCCTAACCTCCAATTTATTCACTGATTTTCCCATAGATTTCACCCTAAATCATTCCAATAATCACATAGAAACGAGTTTTAGGTTCAAAAAACTTAACTCCACGAAGTTCCCTTGATTTTCCCTCTTCAAATCGCTCCCAAATGCTCCAACCCGTATGAATATTTGGTGAAATAAGCTAAAATTTGCGAAGGCTTCTTTTTATATGATCGTCCCAGGAGAACCGCATCTGCGGCTTTTTACCTGCACTTGCGGCCCCAGGTGCACATCTGCGGCCCCTTTAGATTCCTCCTATTTCCGCACCTGCGCCCAAACAGCCGCACCTGCGGGCTCGTGGGTGCGGTAACACCTCTGCATCTGCGATGAACCTCAACTTGCCCAACTCCGCACCTGCGATGTCCTTTCCTCACCTTCGGCCTCCCCTCCGCACCTGCGGAAATCACAGAACAGATCACACCAGCAACACTCTAAGGCCAAAAACTGATCCGACAACCATCCGAACTCATCCTGAGGCCCTCGGGAACTCAACAAATGGTACCCATAAGTCATAATTGATCACCTGAACTTAGTCGAACCCTCGGAACACGCAAAACAATGCCAAAACACCAAAATCACCTCAGATTCAAGCCTATGAACTTTGAGACTTCTAAATTTCCCCAATGATGCTGAAACCAACCAAAACACATCTAAATGACCTGAAAATTTGCACACATATCCAAGATGACACTACGAACTTGATCCAACTTCCATAATTCCATTCCGACCCCGATAGCTATTTTCCACTGCCGACCAAAAATCGCCAAAACTCAATTTTGCCAATTCAAGCCAAATTCTACTCCGGACATCAAAACCACATTCCGAACACACTCCTACATCCCAAATCACCTATCGAAGCTATCTGAGCCATAAAATCTACATTTCGAGGTCGTTTACCAATAAGTCAACTCCCAGTTGACTTTTCCAACTATTAAGCCAATTCAAAAGTCTAAGTGTCTCAATTCTCACCACGACCACTCCGAACCCGAACCGGCTGACCCAACACATCATAATTAGGTTAATTAACACATGACAAGGCTGAAACAGGGGGAACGGGGCTAATCCCACGGAACGACCGACCGGGTCGTTACATTCTCCCCCACTTAAACATACATTCGTCCTCGAACATGCCCAGAGTTGTTCCAAAAACCACCAAAATTGCAGTGTAACCTACCATTCACATACCCCGGGGATAATCCCACGTCACCCTATCTCATATAGGTCCAATATCACAACACAGTTGAAATTTCGAAATCCATTCTGACCCATAAACCTGAAAACCAAATTTCCACTTCTGAAATAATTTAGAAGATCAAAATTCCACAACTATAAACTGAATAGTCTGAAAGTGCTGTATCAAGCCATATCCGTAACCCAAGATGTAATCACATAATATATCGCATGGCTCAAGCACTCATAGCGATAACTCCTAATCACAATAGCCGCTCAAAACAACCCAATACCGGTACATAACCTCTTATCAAGCAATGCCTCGCTCTAACACTTTCATATACTGCCGCTGATGAAAGAAACACGTAGAGACTAGCAACCATCTGTCCGATCAGCCAGTCATGGAGCTCCCCCTTTCTCCGATAGGAGCTATAGCAGATTTACAAGCCAACTTTCGATATCATCCTTCCAACCATGTTGCAGTCAACTCTGGTAGTATTCATTCTAGGCCCAAATACCTCTGCTCATCCAACACGACCACTCTGATGACATGACGCATTAATGCAATCCAAAGCCATAACCTGTGCAACTTGTGCACTCAATAACAACATCCCAGGAAATCAAATCATAGAAAAGATTCACACGAGAGGACTATCCTATCGTTAACAATTACCATCACAACACCATGCTGAGAGCTTGGCACACATCATAAAATCAAAGCACACGAATCTGACACCAAGGATCATACCTCCACATAACTCTACTACAATGCATGATCTCATCCAAACGTTGGTCCACATGAAATACTTCAAGCCACCCTGCTCAAAGTCAATAACCATGCGCAATTCGACATCAAGTACTCAAAGTGCATTACCATAACCACGGAAAAATCGGACGATACCATGCCACACAAACCCGAAAGAACGTAACCAATACATCTCAATCTCGCGATAGCCAATTACTTACCTTACTCAAATCAGCTATAAAGTCCAATTAGAACCGCACCATATGTGCATATAACCAACAATCACAGCTCCTCGCAACATTGAAGAGTAACTCATAGATCACCCCAGAACACGAATAAATTCAATGACAGTCAAATGGTACATCCCTCAACAATAGCAAATTCGGAGTCAACAATTCTGACCCGGTGTAGAACACACACACATACTGGGCCTATCAATAACCCTAAATCACTCTGGTCACCCACAACAGATAGATTCTCTGAAAGTTCACAATGACTAATCATGGCACATACTAACATCTGACTAGATTTTCTCGCATCTTCACAGTCCACAACAACAAAATAACCTGTTCATGAGAACTCCCAGTCTCAAAATCCATAAGGCGCACGAACCACCATATATGATCCCAACTCTGCCGATCGAATATATAATACACCCCTAATACTCAATCATTCCACGAGGAATACTCCTATAATTCTTCTGTGCCACCAAGAAAACTTGAATATCAGCAGTCGATCCAGCAAAAGAGCACCAAATTACCATTGAAGTACCTTTAACCCAAACACATTGCCGTTTCAGAAATGTATACCCTCATCAAGCCGCCCACTAGTGATATCATCTACCTAGTCATATGAAACCGTCGATGTTGTCTAAGAATCTCACATATGCAATTCTCAGCTCTACACCACATACCGCATACACCACGCCATCCTATGATAAGTATAAGAACTTCATGATCCCTTCCTAGGCACAAACAACTACGCACCCAACAAGCCAAGAACTTTACATTTGATCCCATCTAGAAGAAAAATCACTATGCGTCACATGCTCCTCACGCCAGCAGAAAATACACATCTCTAACCGTGGTAGAAACCATCAGGAACTATCTGAATCCCATTCGTACCACACCAAACCGTCAGGACTGAATCCCTATAAATCAACCAAGCTACGCATGTCACCAATACCCAAGAACATTGCCAAGAAACACCTGCAAAAACTCATTACTTCATACTCACGGATCCCTTATCACGCCGGTCCGACCTACTACCAAGTTGTCCTATTAATCCAAGTTCCTTATGACTTACCTTCGATTTGATACTTCTCCTTTCCATAATACCGCAATTCTCAACCTATACTCTCCACACAAGACCCAAGCACAGGACCGTACCATTTAAGGCTCGTAAGCTGCTGAATACTCTCTCAATTATCCCCAACAGGTCACACATTCAAAATACATACTCTGAAGAGACTTCCTGCGAATCTGAAACCATTACCCTCACTTTCCTGATACTGATAGATAGAATCCATGATAATGTAAAGACACCACAAGCCTTGACACCCTCCACGTAAATATCAGTTCTAGCCCAATTCACACCTTGAAGATCCTCAAGTATTACATATAACCTTGAATCCGTCAGAACCATACTCGAGCGTCATTCACTCTACGCAATTTCAATTACACCAACCAAGCAGACAGAACGACCTGAACCCGTTTGCAAACCACATACTAGGAAAGTGATCCATACATTTGAAGCAACAAGCAAACTCATACACTGCGCACACTACACTTTTCACACTTACAACTCAATCATTCAATAAAGTCCATTTACTCGTAGAGTACATTACAACATGTATCGAAGAATTTCCATTACTCGAGTCATTCCCAGACTCCACCTCTACAGGTAACAGCTGGTTTACCAATATACCTCGAACCGAAACCACTACAAGACATAATCGTGTAATCAACTCGTCATTAACAGACTCTCCCACTTGGCTCAAAGCCAAAGACTAAGGCAAACAATAACTTACAATGCCCATACACTTTCACTGCCACCATACTGCAGTGAGATTCACTAAATCTTTCATAAGCTCATATGACACAGCCCGTCTAGTATCTCAAATCGTATGCAAATCTCGCATTCATCATTGTAACAGCCAATGCCAACTCTCACAAGCGACCTAACTCAAATTACAACATATATCAATTACCGATAAAAGGACTTGCTACAAAACCACCTAAGGGCCACACAACCTCAGAACACCCCATGGGAGATAATCTCGCCTGTTTAGCCTCAAATGATATCATCTCTATACCCTTCCAAAGATCATAACTATTACGCAATCACTACCCCCTCTGCATTAAAACACAACAAATGCCTATCCTCGAGGCATAAAGATACGCGGTATAAGAACCTGAAGCAGATGGCAGAACTAATAGTGGAGTTGTGGTCAAAGAAATCTTGAGCGTCTAGAAGCTCTACCCACACTCGTCTGACCACATGGATACCCTCACTGGACACCATGTGTCCCAAGAATGCTACTGAATTGAGCCAAGATTTACACTTGGAGAACTTTGCATAGAGCTTCTCCTCTCTAAACCCTTAAAATACCATCCTCAAATGTTGAGTACGCTACCCCTAGCTATGTGAGTACGCCAGGATGCCATCAATGAATACAATAACAAAGGAGTTATAACACGGCTGAATACACCGTTAATCAAATACATGAACGCTGCCAAGGCATTGGTCAGCTCAAAAGACATCACCAGGAACTCAGAACACAACAGGAAAATCCACTTCACTCCACAACTAAACTACACGAGAGGTCCTTCAATATACTCACAACTCGAGGCCATATTCTAACTCAAGACAGAAGTCAAATACTCACAATCAAATAACCTGAACACATCTAACCATCAAATCACACTCACCATGTAGCCATCTAGTCACAAAGTCCCATCAATAATGACACAAACGGACATGTGAGTCCCCAAATGCACGTGCTCACACAAACAAAAATCTCAGCACTCCAGCCACAGATAAAATCCGGCCTCAAGTCCTCCAGACTTGCCCATTATCAATCCGCTAAAAATCACATCTCACCCATGGAAATCACAAGTCGTCGATGCACATGTGATACCGAGCTCTCGCGTGTGCATTCGAATACATAAAAGGAATTTCAAGAGTTAAGTTTTTGGCCGAATAAGTGGATACGCACGACAAGAATTCAAGAAGGTGAGATTTTTCCTAAGGGTTCTGCAGCCTCTCGAAGATAAGTACAGACGCCTCCGTACAGATCCGCAAGACTCTACTAAACCTGATCATGACAGGTGAGTCCTATGTAACCTAGGCTCTGATACCAACTTGTCACGACCCCAAATCTAAACTAGTTGTGATGGCGCCTATCGTGGAACTGGGCCTGTGATGACCCTAAGGGGTCATCTTATGTGAATCTAAATTTGACTGTGTTCCGAGGCCCCGAAAGCCTCTGTTAATCTCACCTTGATGTGCGTGCGCAGCCCGGGCGCGTAGCCGGGAAGCCTTTTATGTGAAAACATGATTAAGAGTTGACTTCATGTTAATTAATTGAATAAAGTTGACTTTGGTCAACATTTTTGGTCAACGGACCCAGACCAGTGATCTGACGGTCCCGGAAGGTCCGTAGGAAAATATGAGACTTGGACGTATGCCCGGAATCGAATTTCGAGGACCCAAGTCCGAGAAATGAATTTTTAAAGAAAATTGTTTCATGAAAATATTAAAGGCTTATGAAAATGAACCTTGAGGTGAAACTTGTACTGTCGGCGCCGTGTTATGATTTCGGAGCCTGGAACAGGTTCAATATGTGTTATTTAAGTTATCTGTAAAATTTGATAAGAAACGGACCTGATTTGATGGGTTTCGGATCAAAATGAGAAAACTAGAGTTAATGAAGTTTTGAGAAATCTCATAGAATTTGAAATTTGGTTTGGAATGTGATTTTATGTTCCCGAGGTCCGAATGAAACTTCGATACCGGGGATAGTTTCGTTATGTCATTTATAACTTGTGTGCAAAATTTGGAGTCATTCCGAGTAGTATAGGTCGGTTCGGCGCATTGAAGTGAATTCTAGAATTTCTTAAGTTCTTAAGTAGATTAAATTTGGTTGGGGTTGAATTTTGAGTTTTGTTGTTCTTCTTCTTGTTCTGGAAGTTCAACCGAGTCCGTATCATGAATACATACTTGCCGGTGCTTTTGGACGGGGTTCAAGGGGCTCGGGTGTGTTTTAGACCCCCGGGAGCTAAGTTAGAAAAACCAGAAATTTCTGCTATCTGGTTTCCTTCTCTGCGGTCGCAGAAGGTGGGTTGCGATCGCGGAGAAGGATTTTCCTGGGCTGTTGATTGTTCTCTGCGATCGCAGCTTCCCCTTTGCGATCGTAGAGGTCTGGGTTCCACACCTTCGCAATCGCATTGAGTCGCATCTGGGCCGGGTGAGTTTGTTCTTCGCGATCGCAAGACCTCTGCTACGATCGCAGAGGTCTGGCCAGTTGGCCTTCGCGATCGCATGCCCCTTGTCGCGATCGCAGTTACGGAATCCCTGGGCAGTTTTATAAAATACGGGACTTAGAATTTTTCCTCCATTTTAATCTTCCTCCTCAAGTTTTTAGAGAGCTCTTCAAGGGACCTTCCACCACTGTTATTGAGGTAAGTAAATTCCATAGTTTTACTAGTTTCAAACATTAATTCCTAGTCAAATTCACTATTAAATTACCTAAAATCATAGAATTAGGTAGTAATTTTAGGGTTCTTGAGGATTTTGTGATTTTTCATTTTAGGCCATGAATTCAAGTAGAAACCACACCTTAGTGATCCTTAGGCTATGGGTAAGTGATCACTTCGAGAATTTTCGGAATTTGATCATGAGGGAATGGGGTTGGAATTTGGGAATTCTTCAAGAATAACGATTTTATTGAATAACTTCCCGCTTTGTGCATGCATTGATATTATTGTATACCTTTTGGCTAGTTGCGAGTCCTCGGGTGTAGAGTTTGGAGTTCTGTGCGCAATTGTGGTCCGAGGGGTAGATTCGACACGAGGTGAGTCTCCTTTCTAACCTTGTAAAAGGGAAATGTCCCCATAGGCGATGTATATTCTATGTGTAATTATTTGGGGGCTACGTACGCGCCAAGTGACGAGAGTCCGTACGTAGCGGCTAATATTGTTATGTCCGTGTAGTTAGGCCCACATCATGCCTTGTATGCTTTCTCGTAATGCCTTATATGTTTTTCCTTGTAATGCTTTATATGATTTATTGTGACGCTATGTGTGCTATAAGGTTATGTTTTGTATAGTGTTGTTCCTCTAAGGCTTTATGGAAAAATTGTTGAATGGTAAGGAATTTGTTATGGAAGGTGTTGAGGAATTGAAATGAATATGGGATCGGGCCGTACGCCACGACAGTGTTGAAAAGAAATTTAAATGAATATGGGATCGGGTCGTACGCCACGGCAGGGTTGAAAAGGAATTGAAATGAATATGGGATCGGGTCGTACGCCACGACAGTGTTGGAAGGAAATTGAAATGAACATGGGATCGGGCCGTACCCCACGGCGAGTGTAGAAGGTTCCTTATGGGAGCGGGCCGTACTCCACGGCGGATCTAAGAATTTGTGGTTATTGTTTCGTTCGGTGGATTTACCCTTGAAAGTGCTTCATTGTTTAGTTCAACAATTGTTTGGATTTGTGCTCTTGATATATATACTTGTTGCTTATCTCCCTGACATGCCTACTGTATTTCATTATACTCTACCATATGTTATTACTGTTGGACCTTAGTGAGTATCGAGTCGACCGCTCGTCACTACTTCTTCGAGTTTAGGCGGGATACTCACTAGGTACATATTTATTTAATATGTACTCATGCTGCACTTTCTTTTCTTTTCTGTACTTGATTGTACAGGTCCGGAGGCTGGTACTTCTGATTATCAGGCCAGTGCTAGATATTGATAGCGTGGTCATACTTCACGGTGAGCTATTTTTCCGGCGACTTCCTACCAGCACCCTGGAGTTCTTCTGTTATATTCTCTATCCATTTCATTCAGACTGAGACTTTGTGTATATTGTAGTCATTGTATATTCAATAGTTTCCCATGACACTCGTGACACTAGTTCCTGGCACACACGCGTAGTGTATGTATATTTTGGGTTTTGGGTTGTATAGCTATGTATATGTTTTATTTCGGCCTTGTATTTACTATGAATTTTCCTGCAACTCAAGCTAGTGTCATGTTAGTTGTTTTAAACTGGTAATTATTGATTTGTTCGATTAGATGGGAGGGGTAACACTTAGTGTAATTTGTGTTGGCTTGCCTAACCCCGTCGTTGGGCGCCATCACGACCCGAATCAGGATTCTGGGCCGTGACAACGTGGTATCAGAGCACTAGGTTCACGTAAGTCTCACGAGTCATGGGCAGGCCCAGTAGAGTCTTGCGGATAGGTACGGAGACGTCTGTACTTATCTTCAGGAGGCTATGGGGTGTTAGGAAACTTCCCTTTATTCATATC
>ML281610.1:0-35384 GCA_005239495.1 Nicotiana undulata
CCTAGAATTACCCCATTTGTTCGGGAACATTATAATTTGGTAGAAGAAAATGAAGAAACTTACGTGATATCGTGCAAGCACTGTGATTTTGTCTTCACTCGGCGAAAGATGGAGGGCTCAGGCCCTTTAAAGAGGCATATAACCAAGCATTGTCCAGGGCATCCTCAAGACATTCATATCTAATATTTTAAGTTTAATTCAAACTTGTGTTATTTTAATTTTATTAGTCGTATTATGCTTAACGTTGTAGTTTGTTAAATTAATTTGATGTACTATTAATTAATTATGCAATGTTAGTGCAAGTTTGAAGTACTATTATTATTAATTTGAAGAAACTTACTTGAATTACAATACATAAGTAATAATTATATAATATAATTTATAATAAGTGCAAGTTTGAATATCTCTTTACTATTTTTTTGTGTGTTTAAACTTGAATTACAAGACATAAGTCATAATTATATAATATACTTTACAATAAATAACCTTAGATAATATAATATAAATACATAAAATAGGTGTTTGAAGAAACTTACTATTTTTTGTGTTTAAATATGAATTACAATATTTATATCCCAAAGATTTACAAGAAATTGCCTTACATAAAAAATTTAAAAAAAAATTAGGCCGGGCCCGTTTAGGCTCGTTTGGCCTGTGGGCCCCGCCCGCTTAGCCCGGGCCCATGTGGGCTTAGGCCCGTGGGGGACGGTTCCACCCACATAGCCCGTTTAGCCCGGGCCCGCAAAGCCCGCGACCCGTTTGGCCCGACCCACTTGGCCCGTTAGCCAGCCTTAGAGTGTACGCAGACCTTACCCATACCCCAGAGGGGGTAGAGAGGCTGTTTCCAGGAGAACCTCGGCTGAGAGACAATAGATCTGTGATAACAAAACCCGAAAAATAATATCAGCAACGTGAGAGACAACAAATAAATGAAAAAGCAGTAGCACAAATATTATGCAAAAGTGTGAAACACAACATAAATCACTAGTAGTGCTAGACAAAACACTATCATACTCGTCGGTATAAAGAGGAAAATCGGGACCAAGAAGAAAACCGCTCGACTACCCTTTAACCTACAATCCTAATGCTCGACCTCCACACCTTCCTATCAAGAGCCATGTCCTCGGAAATCTGGAGTCGTGTCATGTCCTATCGATCACCTCGCCCCAATAATTCTTAGGTCGCCCTCTACCTCTTCTCATACATGCCAAAGCCAACCGCTCACACCTCTCAACCGGGGCATCTAGGCTTCTCCTCTCCGAACTATGTAAGTCGCGCTTCCCACATCTTGTCGTCCACCGGAGCCACGCCCACCCTCTCCCGAATATCTTCATTCCTAATCTTATCCAACCTAGTGTGCCCACACATCCATCTCTACATTCTCATTTCTGCTACTTTCATCTTTTGGATATGTGAATTCTTGACTGGCCAACACTCAGCCCCATACAACGTGGCCGGTCTAACCACCGCTTTATAGAACTTACCTTTGAGTTTCGGTGGTACATTCTTGTCACACAAGACTCCAGACGCTAACTTCCATTTCATCCGCCTCACTCTAATACGGTGCGTAACATCCCTGTCGATCTCCCCATCTCCATGGATAATTGACCCTAAGTACTTAAAACTTTCTCTCTTGAGGATGACCTGTGAGTCAAGCCTGACTTCCACATCCGTGCCCCCCATCACGTCGATGAACTTACATTCCACATATTCCGTCTTAGTCCTACTCAACTTGAAAGGCCTACCTCCATAACTCCAGTATCCCATTAACGCCGCCTCGCGTCTCATCAATTAGAATTATATCATCAGCGAACAACATACACCATGACACCTCTCCTTGGATATGGTATGTCAGTGCGTCCATCGCCCGGGCAAATAAGAACGGGCTGAGCGCAAATCCTTGGTGCAAACTCATAACCACCGGAAGAGGCTCTGAGTCACCTCCCACAGTTCTAACCCGAGTTATAGCTCCATCATACATATCCTTTATCACTCTAATGTAAGCCACCGGCACACCTTTCACCTCCAGACACCTCCAAAGGACGTCCCTGGGGACCTTGTCATATGCCTTCTCCAGATAAACAGCATATGCAAATCCCTCCTCATATCACTGTATTGTTCCACCAACCTCCTGATAAGGTGGATAGCTTCCGTAATAGAACGACTCGGCATGAACCCGAATTGGTTTTCCGATATAGACACCGCCCTCTTTATCCTCCCTTTCCACCACCCTCTCTCAAACTTTCATGGTATGACTTAGTAACTTGATACCCCTATAGTTGTTATAATTCTGAATATCACATTTGTTCTTGTACGCCGAAACCATTGTGGTATAGATATATTATAATATATTGTATAAGGCATATATTTAAATATATTAATACATAATAGAATATAATATATATGAAATAATTGTTAAATAACATATTTAAATAAAATAATATACTTTCTACTTAAAATATGCAATATACTTAAAGAAATTGTATATTATACATAATATAAATATGTTATATACTTAAATATATTATATACAGTTCTCTTAAATCGAATATTCTTTATATTGTATATAGATAATAGAGCTCTCAAATATATTTGTAAATACGTATGTTTGTATATGAATAATGTATTCATATATAGTATATCATATTATGCTACTTATTATGTATATTATACTAAATGTATAGGAATATTGCACCAATATTTATTTTTTCTTGGTATACTCTAAGCATATAAAAAATATCTACATATATTATTGTAATTTATATTGTTTAACTTACCTAGCTGGTTGGGTTATGTGTCATCATGATTTGGTGTGGTCTTAGATCATGACACGTATTTAATATATTTAAAAATAAAATAAAAAGAATTAAGAAGTTATATAAGCTTATAATTAAATAGTATGATTACTACTAAATCTTACCCATCCCTAGCCTCGCGGGGAACCCCCGCCTGGAGGCAAGAATCTCTTTGAATTTGTCTCTACGATTGGTCTTTCTTGCAGCTGGACCGCACCTTCGCTTCGCACTTCTGGTTTCTATGCAAAATAAAATATTGAATATGGATTTAATAAAGAGATCTCTTAATTACTTGATCAAGGAACAATGCTTTCGAACATTACTTACGAGAATCTCAATCCTTCTGCCTCACCTTCTGAAAGGGTAGTAAGAAGGGGGGGAGGGGGGGGGGGGGGGNTGCCGGTTCAGGAGCTTAGGCCCAAACGGTAGTAGCTTCCAATTTGGAATTGGCACACGTAGGCCCGTCACCAAAGGTTGGTTGGCGCATTCGGTAAGGGAATTAAACACTATAATTGTACCTCCACAGTTTTAATCAATTCCATGCTAATTAAGTAATTACTTACTGAAACAACAATCTCAAACTATATAACAAAAAAAAAAAAAAATATCTCAAACTATATACACTCAATCACACACAAATTTAATTCCTAAATTGCTTTCCAAACATGCTCAAAAATCAAAATGGAACGGAGATGTCAGAAAAAAATAAAAGTAAAGTTAAAAGTGATAAGTAGTTTTTACCCCCAAAAGAAAGCATCCAATTTAAAAGCCAAAATTCTCCACTGTTCTAGAACCTTCTTTTTCTCTCCCGAATTTTAGAATCTTCTTTTGTCTGACCAAAACAGGAAAAGAAAAGAAAAGAAAAGAAATTCTCGAATCTTCTTTTGACGACTTGCCGTGTGGTTTTTCCTTAGTATGGTACTATTTGATTTCTTCGCCGTATAGCTATTGATTTCCCCCATCTATAAATACGCTGCATTGACACTCTTTTTCTCCATATACTACTAGCCATCTAGCTTTGTTATTGATATTTTGATACATTCCTCTGAAAATCAAGCAATCCATTCCCAAGGTACGATAACTTTTCTCCTCTCTTAAATTCCTTAATCTTATTGTTTTTCATATTTCAGTTGCTTTAACTGAATCTAGTTGCATTTGTTTGTTCAATATCTGAATTGCAATGATTTTTGTTAAAATATTTTGTAATGGATTCCGTATGAATAATCAAACAATCTAGTTGATTGTCTTTATAGTAATGTGTGATCTATTGTATTGATTTCCTTTTTCAGTAAATTTTAGTTTAAGATCCATCGAAAAACAGTATTGTGAAGAATTCACTCTGCAACTTAACCTAATCAGCAGAAAATTCAAGATATTTCGTTGTATTATTGGGTCAATAGATTCTTATTAACGCATGAAATATAGATAAAATTTCGAAGAATTGCCTAAAATATGACTTATTTGTATAGAAGTTTGTACACACATGGGGGTAAAGGTAAGGGTAAGGGTAAGGTCTGTGTACACACTACCCTCCCGTGGGATTTTATTGGATCGTTGTTGTTGTTGTTTGTATAGAAGTTTGTGTAGCAGTTGTGATATTTCAAGGGATCTTATATAGGAGTTTGGTTTTATTAATACAGATGCAGATCTTTGTTAAAACCTTAACTGGAAAAACCATCACACTAGAAGTTGAAAGCTCGGACACCATAGACAATGTTAAGGCGAAAATACAAGACAAGGAGGGTATCCCACCGGATCAGCAGAGGCTAATATTTGCAGGGAAGCAATTGGAAGATGGGCGTACTCTCGCAGATTATAATATTCAGAAGGAGTCAACTCTCCACCTAGTTCTCAGGCTAAGGGGTGGAATGCAAATTTTTGTTAAAACCTTGACTGGGAAAACAATCACATTGGAAGTCGAAAGCTCGGACACGATTGATAATGTTAAGGCCAAAATCCAAGATAAGGAAGGTATTCCGCCAGATCAACAGCGTTTGATCTTTGCAGGAAAACAGCTCGAGGATGGACGGACTCTCGCTGATTACAATATTCAAAAGGAGTCAACACTCCACCTTGTTCTTCGTCTTCGTGGTGGAATGCAAATCTTTGTTAAAACCTTAACTGGGAAAACCATTACATTGGAAGTTGAGAGCTCGGACACTATTGATAATGTTAAGGCAAAAATTCAAGATAAGGAAGGTATCCCGCCTGACCAGCAGAGGCTGATTTTTGCTGGGAAGCAATTAGAAGATGGAAGAACGCTGGCTGATTATAACATCCAGAAAGAATCCACCCTTCACCTTGTTCTCAGATTGAGAGGTGGCATGCAGATCTTTGTGAAGACGTTGACGGGGAAGACGATCACGTTGGAGGTGGAGAGTTCTGATACCATTGACAATGTGAAGGCCAAGATACAGGATAAGGAGGGTATCCCACCAGACCAGCAGAGACTGATTTTTGCAGGGAAACAATTGGAAGATGGAAGGACTCTTGCTGACTATAACATTCAAAAGGAGTCAACACTCCACTTAGTCCTGCGCCTTCGTGGTGGAATGCAAATCTTTGTTAAGACCTTAACGGGAAAAACCATCACATTAGAAGTTGAGAGCTCAGACACGATTGACAATGTGAAGGCGAAGATTCAGGATAAGGAGGGTATTCCACCGGACCAACAGAGGCTTATCTTTGCTGGGAAGCAGTTGGAAGATGGTAGGACACTTGCTGATTACAATATCCAGAAGGAGTCTACTCTCCATCTTGTGCTGAGGCTGAGGGGTGGATTCTAAGCTTGTTATATGTTTCTCTGACTTATTGTTGATGTTTGTTTTAGTTTTATAACTTCTGCTACTGTGCAAAGGCATCTATAATATGTCAATGCTGTGAAATGTGAATGGACTATTGTTTCTTTAGTTGAATTTGATGTTGTTTCTTATAAAGTTTATTCCTTTATGACATTAGCCTTTTTGAATTACTGGAGTCTGATATGCAGCTACAAAATCATAATATGAACATACAACCTTCAGACTGATGGAACCATTTGAAATAGCTACATGTGGCTTTTCTACCTAACTCTGGTTTCTTCATAGGCTTTTATTGAAGTTTGTGGCCAACATATCAGTATTTGTGAATTTGAACTTTTGAAGTATTTAAAAAAAACTTTGTCTAACGAGTATTGCAAGTGAAATAATGTGTATTCAAATATTATTAGCCGGATAGTTCACCAAAATGTTTGTACAATTGTTCATTATGTGAATTTCAGTTTTAACAAAATTTGAGGTGGAAAATTTTGTTTGAGGAATTCTTAAGGGAATTTCATGTTCAAATACATTTTCTCCAAATACTAATTTTCTATTACAATTTCGAGTACTTGACTCTTTTTGATGATCAGCAGAACCGTCTTCAAGTCTCCCAATTGTATTTTTAATCCAGTCTGTTGCTCCACCTCTCTCTTAACTTCCTGGAACTAAGGGCATACACTAAACAAGTAACTAGGTGTCTCAAGAACTTGGCAGTTACATAAACAACAGTTCATCTCCTCCACATGTATGCTCAACTTCATCAATCTTTCTTTAGTGAGCAATCTATTTTGAACATCTAGCAACATAATAATTCTGTGCTTAGGTTGTGCCACCCAAGTCCAGATTAGCTCAGTAATGTCCAACTTATTTTGATCACTTCTTAGCTCCATGTAACTCCTAGTGATAGAGTAATCTCCCCTTGGAATGAGCCTGTATCTGCCATGTATATACCAACTGTGCAATCAGAGGCGGATTCAGGATTTCAAGCGGATGGGTGCGCTGTTGTAAAGAGGTGCATTTAGAATTAACATTTGACAGATTTAAATTTTGTCTCTTACCATGAATCCATTGTAGTTTTGAAATTATAGGTTCAAAATTATATTCCTTTTGAAATTTTAGTAATTTTTACATATATTTATATTCCACGCTGAAAATAAGACCGTTGGAAGTAAGATTTGAACCGTCAATATCACTTGTAAAGGCTGAATTTATGATTTGCAGCCTCGAAAGTTATTTTGTATATGTCAATTTGATTCTATTGGTGATCTAATCTACAAGTTGCTGACATTTCAATTTGCTCCTCTTTTTTTTTAGGACAATGGCAAGGCCAGATATCTGATAGGAAACTCTCCGCAAAACCAGTTACTCTAAATAATTGTTCCTTTACTTGGTCTGCCACCTCAGCTAGGAACATATTCGACTTGTCCATATTAGATACCAGTCATGTGGCATCGTTGAAATGCCTCAGTGCCTCTGGTACCCTTGTCATAGAATCCGCTTGGCCTTTGCAAAAGACCATTAGATCATCAGCAAAAATAAGGTGTGTGAGTTTAAGTTTCTTACACATTGGATGGAACCTAAAAACACTAATTATTCTCAAGACTCTGGACAAATATTCCATTATTAATACAAATAATAGTGGTGAAGTAGGATCATTAGAGGCGGATCCAGAATTTTAAGATCATGGGGGTACGACGATACTTGTCACGATAGATCAAGAGATGTAATTTTTTTTAGTCTTTTATGACATATTAGTAATTTTGCACATTATTTAAAAAGATAAACTATAATCTTGCTAATCTAAATTTATGTTTGTCATTAATATTATTAACTATAACGTCACATTCATCACATAATATTTGTCATAACACAAAATTCAAAATAAAAAGAAAAAGTAGAATGCTAATGAAACTTTAATGCTGTAAAAATTGAAACTTATGCATATTTTATGGCTAAAAGAAGCATGAAAATATCAAAAAGCTCTTGGAGCATATAACGAGTTCTATGACTTGCTTATCCAAAAAAAAAAAGTATTTTATCCTAAAGTTGGAAAAGAATTCAATAATTTGGTTGGAATTCAAATATGTTTAAGCAATAATTTGGGACAAAAATATTTAAGTAACTCTCATCATGAACTTAGATCTTATTGTAACATAAATTTATTATAATAAAACTAATTTATACTAGTTCAAGATAAAGACAAAACTCAATGGAAATAATCAGTAGTTTAATCTCCGACTCCTTCAGTTATTGTTTACCATGAAAATTTGGAGAGGAGATAAAAAAAAGAAAAAACGGTAAGGAGGGAATAAAAATAGAATTAAAACAAAAAAGGAGCTCTAAAATACAAACTAAATACGTGATATTATATTAATGTGTGTCCATGGGGTTTCGACGGAGGCACCAATGCCAAAATCTGAGCATGGATGCCATCTACTTTATATGGCTAAACTATTGAAAATTTATACAAATCTGCTTTTACTTGGCAAGAGGAAGGGTGCATGTGCCCCTTGTTTCTTAACATAGATACGCCGGATCACCCTGCCTCAATCATCTGTTTCCTTCAAGGACGCCATAACTTTCCCCATTTACCTTCACCGAGAATATTGTTGTAGTAACAAATGTGAGCATCCACTTAGTGAACTTATAAGGAAAACCAAAGTCTTTCAATACTTCCTCCAGAAATGACCAATTCACCTTATCATAGGCCTTTTTCAGATTTATCTTCATTAAATTGACGCACTACATCAACTAGAATGCTTAGAAATGATTTCCCACCAAATTGACGCACTTTTCCAACGGTCCAAAACGACCCTCCATTTTCTCCAACTTCATTCTCTAATAATCAAAATAGCTCTTGATCACGACGAATATCGTCTTTCCCAGTTCATATCCTTCTCATCTTCAATATCTCTCCAATTTTCTCGCACAATCTTCGATAATTCTCCAATTACTCCACCAATCTTCGCTTGGAACACACTGTTGAGAGCATACTCAAAAAGCTCCACGAAAATTGAGTCCGTGAACCTCTTTAACCAGCTTAAAAAAATGGGATTAAAACCAGATAAATTCACATTACCTGTTGTGTTAAAATCTTGTGGGCATTGTTTGATGATTGGAACTGGTGGGTCATTGCATTCAATGGCTTTCAAGTCCGGTTTCAGTTCGGACATACATGTGAACAATACCCTTTTGAGAATGTATGCTGTATTTGGTGCGATCGGGTTTGCAGGACGAGTGTTTGATGAAATGCTTGAGAGGGATATAGTTTCTTGGAGTTCTATGATAGCCGCTTATGTTCATTGGTACGCGATATTCTTTTTCAGTAAGATCTATTACTTCCTCCTTTCCACTTTATATGATATGTTATTGCCTCAATCTTCGTCGACACCTTTCTGTATTAGGACATTCTTAATCTTAATAATTTTTAGTTTGTCCTTAATGACATGCTCTCCAAGGGAGGAGATAGGCTTTAAGATACAGGTGGCGAAACCAGTAGCTTTGGCCTATATATGTGTTAAGAAATTCATTAAATATATGCAAAAGTTAAATTCAGAATCCTACCGGCACTTGAGGTTGCTGTACTAGAATCCAAAACCCATAAAGTTCAAATCCTTTATCCGCCTCTAATTCTCACTTAGGATTGTTATGGCAAGTTGAACACAACTAGATGTTTAGGATATAAAACAACAAAAACATACTGGGTTTGTGATAAACTCTTTTTTTTCTTATAAACTCTCTTCTTTCTTATAAACCCTGTTCGATTCAAACATTGTCATATAAAATGAAACTTAGACAGTATGTGTTTATTTTATTCTTCGAATTCAGTTTGTTCTTATTTCTCTTACTCAAAATATTTCTTCTACATACTGTGGTAAGAAATTTTTTCTTCATATTGCTTTTGACTCGGGCTTTTTGTTGTGTTATGTATTTATTTATTTTCAGATATTTCTTCTTTCTCCTCCTAAATATATTTCATATATCTATATATTATTCTGGAGTCGGGCTTCTAGTTATGTTTTCTGGATACGTCAAGACGATGTGTCGCTGCTATAGATATTTGTGGAAGGTATTTGGAGTACTCAAAGAGTTAATGCTGATGCGATAAACTGTTTTAGTAGTTAATTAAAGTGAGATGATAGATGTAATGTGGGAGAACACAGAACAGAAATACAAGCTATGGGTAAATTTTCGAGTGCCTCAAGTTTACTACTTTCCGAAAACAAGTTTAAGTATCATCTTATGAGAAACGTCTAAGGGCTAAACTTGTTTTGCTAGGTCTGACTGCTGATGCATAAGAGGTGTCAGTTTCCATGAATAATGTAATCTTGTTTCCATCGTTCAGCAATTTGTTGTCCAAAGTATTTATGGTTCTCTTGAACAAATGTGGACCAATTCTGCTTTTATAGAAGTAATAGAAGTTGAAATAGGGTTTTTTTCCCAAATCATATACTGGACCAATTTAATGGTTTTCTGTATCCTTTTCTCAACCCCTTTCTTTTGGCATGTCAATGAATATTTGCTACTTTTCCATCTCCTTGATGTTGGATATCTGATAATATGACTGTCTTGCTGTTTTCTTCTCCTGTTTAACTTTTAAACTAAGGTATTTTGCTTTATGTCCTGCTTTTCAAAGTCATAATAGTCAGTTTTTTCCTGGATGTCCCAGTAACTTGCCGTCAGATGCTCTGCTCCTGTTCCAAAGCATGAAGCTAGCAAAAGAACAGCCAAATTCCATCACTTTGGTCAGCTTGCTTGGAGCATGTACTCATGTCCTGAATATCAGATTAGGTAGATGTATTCACTCGCACATTGTCACCAGTGGTATTGAACTACATGTTGAACTGGAAACAGCCCTCCTGGGAATGTATGCAAAATGTGGGCATATAGAGCAGGCTTTCCACATCTTCAATTCAATGGCTGATAAAAATTTGCAGACCTGGACCATCATGATTTCTGGCCTTGCCGATAATGGCCATGGAGAAGAAGCCGTATCCTTGTTTACCAGCATGGAAGAAGCTGGCTTTAGACCGGACAGCTTGTCATTTTCTGCGATTCTATGTGCTTGTAGTCATAAAGGACTTGTTGCTATGGGCCGTAAATATTTTCATAAAATGGTAAGTATTTATAACATCAGGCCAACTATGGAACACTATGGATGCATGGTGGACATGTTTGGACGTGCTGGAGAATTAGAAGAAGCTTATGATCTTATAAAGAGCATGCCTATAGAGCCCAATTCTGTGATACTGAGGAGTTTCATTAGTGCTTGTAAGCATCATGGTCGTATTCCTTGTGCAAACGAAAATATAAGAGATATTCTGCTCAAAATAGAGCCTGAACTCGGATCAAACTATGTACTTGCTTCCAGTTTGTCTTTTCTTTTTAATTGCAATGATGCCAACAGCCTAAGATCGGCGATGAAAGCGAAAAGAATAAAGAAACTTCCTGGTAGTAGTTGGGTGCAGCCGCTTGGTGGTTCTTCAGAGGACAGCATTTGAAGGATCTGGCGACGGTATTCTGGTTTATGCCAATAAAAGAGGAGTGATTCAGATCCGAGTCACTGCTACATTCCAGTAAATAAGCTATGGTGGAGGAAAACGAGTTCTTTATTTTTTGATGATGCCATCAGGCTGACACACAACTTTAGAGGAGCTAGTGCTTCGACCATTGGGAAGCGAGTTATACTGGTATTCTGGTAATCTAACATTTTGCGTAATTGGAAACCCCTGAAAAAGATGAAAATTATATTCATCCTGAGGCTCATGGGAGATAATTTTTGAGAGGAACTCCAAATAATTGGTAAATTTGAAAGAGGACAAGTTGTGATCTGGACTAATTATGAAATGGGAGTCCTGGAAGGAAAGAGGCTGTTTATGTCAGGTCAGAGACACAAGTTGTCATCCTCCTCGAATTACATTATGACAATCAACTATACCTCAATCCCAACCTAGTTGTGATTGGCTGTGAGTCTCCTATATCCATTCTATCCTATTCGAGCTCAAGCTTTTCGATACTGGTAAACAATTTGTTGTCTCCTCAAACTATTGTCTTTTTAAACAAGTTGGTGAAGATACTATATTAGAATGCTTTTCAGAAGATGGGGTTAACCTAAATGACACCTTTGCATGGGATGCAACTCTGGTTAAAAACTATGAGGTGTTGCTCTGTGGCTGACGATACGGGGAAACAAATTGAAAAAGCTTTTTGAGTGTCAAGAGTCATGCAAGCTTAAACTTTCTTTAATGTATGTCGTTACTTTGGTCTAGCCGATTGTCACTGAACTTAAAAAATTTCATGTCATGCCGGAACTACGTCCTCTCCTAGAACCTTTGAAATGAAGGACAATCAAGGAGTAAGCATGTCATCAAAGGCGGATTCATGATTTAAACTTAATGAGTTTAACCTTGCACTAAACTCGTTGCACTGTTAAAATTATGGGTTCAAATCTAAACTTGTTAATATTTTAGTAGGTGTTTACATGTACAATTATTCTCCATGTCGAAAGTTTTTAGTTGAGTTGTACCCATAACCAAAAGGCCGCATTCGCCTCTGCATGTCATGCTGGTATGTTTTTTTTGTATAGTAATATTTGGAAAGTGAAGCTTTGGTAGTTTTATTACTCAAACTAGCAAAATTTATTTGGGATGATATAACTCCTTTTCAAAAGTTATCTACTTTTAAAGTAGGGAAAATGTCCAAAATTATCCCTCTACTATGGTATAGTTTAAGTTTGTCCCCCGTTATTCAGATCCACCCTTACCTTAACAAACTTTCTAGAATTGCCCTTAACCCTAACGCCCCTCTACCATGGCAACTGACCCCTCTATTAATTTGTCCACATCAGCTGCCATATCGGCAGGTCCCACGTTAAAATTAACCTCCTCATCACACATGCCTATTACATTCAGCTCATTGCCATTAACTTCAACAGCGTTGTCAGTGACCAATTTGAGCAAATGACAATTTGAGCAAAAGATCAAGCAATCGAAGGAACCATTTCGTCTTCTTCAAATTTTCTTAGAACCTTAACAATGGTGTTTCTAAGTTTCTTCAACAACTTCGTGGTATGATTAATTTATAAACTCAAACCAGCAACAACAATTGAGGTTTCTTCAAATCGTTAACTATTTCATACTGAAGTTAAAGAAAAATAAAACAAAACACCAAAACCACCGTTAAAGCACCGTGTAAGCTTATAGCCATCCGCCACAACCTAAATTCGAGCCGCTGCCGAACTCCACCATCAGAATATTCTAGTAGCGACATCCCCAAACAAATCGTCATATCCAATAGCCCCATTTTCGACCAACGAAAAAATCCGAACATCCAGTGACCACCGGTGAACGCCGCCGCTTACCAACAAGATAACCCCAACCCAGTCCCCCTGTTTCATCTAATCTTTTTCACTTAAGATTTCACTTGATTGGTATAAGATTTCACTTAAATACCAATTAGACATATCTAATCTTTTTCTACATTTTTCCCTTGAATATTCAAAATTCAAAGTCATCTGAGGACCAGTACAAAACTACACCAGGATTTATTCTTATTCAAAAAGTTGTTCCCCTTTCGACCAATCGAGTCATCATTGTGAAATTTCATCGAACGGCGGACTACACATCTCTCGGAGTTCTCTCCTTCACTGATACCATTCATAACCCCTCCACTGAAGCGCCAAAAAACCTTCGAAAGCTCTAAAATAGGATTTTGGGGCAATTTTGTGGAGATGAAGTGAAGAGCTACAGAGCTAGAGAACACAATAAAAGAAGCCCTAAATGCACCGTACCATATGTTATGATAGAACTTTGTTGGATTTTCTTAGAAGTGTGCTTTGTTAAGAGTTTACTGTCGATTTATGTAGATTAAGAAGAAAGAGGTTGACGATGGAAAGGGAGAGAAAGTGAGGGGTTCGGATAAGTGGGGGTGGTAATGGAAGAGATATAAATGGGTACATGAGATTAAAGATGAGTAGCGTGAAGTGGCAGGAGGGAGGGGGTCGAGTGACTTGGCAGGTGACATGGCAGCTGACATGGAAAAGATTGAGGGGGTCAGCTGCCACGATGGAGGAACGTTAGGGTTAAGGGCAATTCTAGAAAGTTTGTTAACGGTAGGAGTGGATCTGAACGAAAAGTATAACGGGGGACAAACTTAAACTATATACCATAGTAGTGTATTGGTCGAAATTTGAATCAAACTTAACGATGTCATCGGCCGAGGTCGAAGCTTGGGTCGACCAACAGTTAGGGACGAAGGCTCTAATTCGAAGGAGGTCAACGGTAGAGGTCCATAGTAACGGTAGTATAGTTTTAGATTAGAAAAAAGGAATATTCTATTGGAATATTCTCTCCCTTGTACTTTTTAGGATTTCTCAAAGAATCTTCCCCTATATATAGGAAACAAAGGGGAGAAAAAAAGCATATGAAATCTTCTGAAAGAACACTTTGTAATAGTGACTATTGAAAGAATATACACTTCTTGTCTTTTCTATTGGTTCCCAACTCCAAAGACACCTTTTCTTATGCAAGATCCAAGAGCACAATGTTTCATCCACGTAGCTCGTCATTCACATTGCTGACAAAGAGATAGTTGATTCTCAACGCTTGGCATTCTAGACGAGTTATCCTTTATTATTACATTTATTGCCATTGCATGCATTTATTCCACCCATTCTCTCACGTATTCATTGTCAATTATCATTAGCATCTTTGCCTGGTATTTAATATTACGACGCCTTATTCTCGTTCATTCATTATCACATTCACAGATCTGACAGTCATTAAGTTTAACTAGGATTAACCTTCCTTTTTTACTCATTAAATCTCTTATACAAGTATTTATCATATTTTTGGTAAAACAATTTGGCGCCGTCTGTGGGGATTTTCTAGTTAAAATCTGTAGTTTCTGTTAGATCTAAAAGGAAAACAACAACACATGCACGCACCCAACTATCTCTTCCTATCTACACAAACTAACAATGGAAGGAAGATGAGAAGAAATGTTAAAAGCCATAGCAGACGTTACTGCTAATCTCATGAACACCATTAATGAGGATAACAACGGAGGAGAGCTGAACGCCACACCTAGCGTCACGACCGGGCAAGGTGGTTCACCCCCTCCCCGTGGAAGTGTAACCGTTGTTCGAGACAGAGACGCTTCCACATCCACAGCTGAGGAAGCGCCACCAGCAGTAAAAAAGTTACTAGAAGCATGGTTGACAAATACAGTGAATGACTTCCTCGACAAGCCCACTCAAGGAATGGCTTAGAACGCCACACCAGCAGAAGCAATTATCGCCGACGAGCAAACCGCTCCCCGCCCAGCAGGTAACACTAACGCCACCATTGATGTAGGTAACGACGCACTCGCAGCCATATTGAGAAAGATGGAGGAAATGGAAAATGAGAACAAGGCACTGCGAGATCAGATAAAGGAGCACCAGGAGAGGGTCGACAAGATACTTGGTGCCCCAAAACTCCTACCCAAACAGGACGTTGGCCGGTTCGTAGAGAAACCATACAACGAAAACACGGCCCCACACCCTATCCCCAAAACCTTCAAAATGCTGCCATACTTGAAAATATATGACGGCACAACAGATCCTGAAGATCACATAATCCATTACGTCACAACGATGAAAGGAAATGACCTCTCAAAAGAGCAAGTACCATCGGTGTTATTAAAGAAATTCGGCGAAACCCTAACAGGGGGAGCTATAACATGGTACTCACAGCTGCCAACATGATCCATAACAACGTTCGAGGAAATGGCCGATAAGTTTGTAACCGCCCACGCCGGAGCCAAAAAGGCCGAAGCCAGGGTGAGCGACATATTCGCCGTTAGACAGTGACTCATGGACTTCCTCGCCCGATTCAACAGGGTCAGGATGAGCTTGCCAAATGTATCTGAAGGCATGGCCGTAGCAGCCTTCTAGAACGGGCTGAACAGAACTGGGTCGAGGGCAACCAGAAAATTGTTGAGCAGGCTCATGAAGTACCCTCCCACTACATGGGAAGACATCCACAATGCCTACTGCACCGAGGTCCGAGCAGATGAGGACGACCTCAAGGCCCAACTGAACGGTTGACGTCAGTCCATACAGAGTCAAGACGAGATCGCCGTAATAATGCCTGTAGGGATCTCCCAGGCCCATGTCCCAACCATGATAGGCACTAGCCATATGTTAGAACGGCAATTCCACCATCTCCTCGCCATATGGAAGGTCCGTCCAGGCCAAACACAGGGACTCAACAGAACGATAAAGGTATGCCCTCACTTTTATCCACTCACAATTTTTGTGTCTCCCCTAGAAATAGTGTACGCCTGGAAAAGCTCGGCTCAAAGGTAAAATAGACGAAGAAGATGAAGTCCGACCCAAACACCAGAAGGTCGAATGGACTCTGTGAGTTCCACCAGGAACGAGGCCATAAGACAGAGGATTACATAGCTCTACGACAAGAAGTGGTGAACATGCTCAACCAGGGACACCTAAAAGAACTGATGAGTGACCGCGGAAGAGCCAATTTCGGCAGAGGACGAGAACAACACCAAGGGCCACCAAAGCCGCCCTCCCTCACCCGTACAATCCAAATGATCATCGGCGGAGGCGACGAGGCCACAATTAATCATGTGAAATTCACCACCACGCACAAGCTAAAGTGATCAATCACACACGAATGGTTTGATGACCTCGAAGACATTATCATCTTCGATAAGTCGGATACCCATGGTTTGACTTTCCCTCACCTTGATGCTCTTGTTATTACCTTACAAGTTTTGGACACTGACGTAAGGAGAATAATGGTTGATAATGGAAGCGGCGCATGTATTATCCACCCCTGTGTTCTCGCCCAAATGAGACTCGAAGATAAGATAGTACCATGCTGCATAACACTAACAGGGTTTAACAATGCAGTAGAACGAACTTCAGGAGAAATAACGCTATCCGTCCTGGCCAGAGGTGTCACGTTGGAGACAACGTTCCATATCATGAACCAAGATACAACTTACAACGCCATCACGACCTTGGATACATGGAATGAGGTCCATTCCATCCAGCCTTTATCAAGTAATCAAGTTCCCAACCCCTTGGGGAATATTCAACATCAAAGGCGAACATCATACATCACAAGAGTGTTACCGCATCGCCCAGGATTGTACGTACACTCATCCGTTGAAAAGGACAAACTCGGAAGCATAGAAATTACCAAAGTCGGGAACAAAAATCGACGGTCAAAACGACGTCATCAAGGACCCCGACATCGTGGAGGCCGCAGGGTCAACGGTGGAAAACCTCGACCCCGTCCAACTAGACAAAAGTAGCGCCAGCGAAAGGCCTACATCGGCCACAAACTCTCAAAACCAGGTAAATTTCACAAATTTTTAACTAACAATGCAGACCTATTCGCTTTCTCCCGTGCAGATATGCCAGGCATCTCAAAGGACATTGCCACGTACAAATTAAACATGGACCCGCTATATTTGCCAGTACGGCAAATGAGAAGAAAATTCAATGCCGCAATCAATGAAGCAGTCCGCGAGGAAGTAGAGAAACTGCTATCCAACGGCTCCATTAGAGAATCCAAGTACCCCAGTGGGTCGCCAACGTCGTCATGGTGAAAAAGAAAAACGGGAAGTGGCGCATGTGCGTTGACTTCACAGACCTAAACAAAGCATGCCCAAAGGACTCTTTCCCGCTGCCGCACATCGACCAGCTCATCGATGCAACATCTGGACACGAGTTGCTAAGCTTATTGGATGCATATTCAGGATACAACCAGATCCTCACAGAAGAGGAGGACTAGGAAAAAATGACCTTCATAACTCACCAAGGGACTTATTGTTATCGAGTCATGTCGTTCGGATTAAAGAACGCAGGAGCAACTTACCAAAGGCTGGTCACCAAGATGTTCAAAGAACAACTCAGCAAAACAATGGAAGTATACATAGACGATATGTTAGTCAAATCCGAAAGGAAAGAAGATCATATCGACCATATGAAAGAAGCCTTTGATATAGTGAGACAGTATGACATGAAGCTAAATCCCGAGAAATGCGCCTTCGGCGTAACCTCAGGCAAGTTCCTCAGCTTCTTGGTGTCACAAAGAGGCATCGAAGTCAACCCCGACCAGATCAAAGCTATCGAAGGAATACCCGAACTGTTGACCAGCAAAAAACAAGTGCAAAAGGTGACCGACCGTATAGCCACACTGTCGAGATTCATCTCACGATCTTCCGGCAGATGCCACAAATTCTTCAACGTCCTCAAAAAAGACAACGGACTCCAGTGGAACTCAAAATCTGTTGAAGCCTTGAGAGAACTGAAGGCATATTTGTCCTCACCTCCACTACTCGACTAAGCCGAAACCGGCGACGCCTCTTAGTATATTTGGAAGTGTTAGAAGTTGCGGTAAATGTAGTACTCGTCTGTGAAAACAAAGGTACGCAATCAATAATCTATTATATTAGCAAAACCCTGGTCGACGCCGAAACTAGGTATCCCCACCTCGAGAAGCTGGCCCTAGCACTGGTCACGGCTTCACGAAAGCTCAGACCTTACTTTCAGTGCCACCCCATATCGGTTGTCACGACTTTTCCCCTTAGAAGTATCTCACATAAACCCGAACTATCGGGAAGATTGGCCAAGTGGGCCATCGAACTAAGCGAGCATGATATCACGTATCAGCCGCGAACAGCGATAAAGTCGCAAGTGCTAGCCGACTTCGTTGCCGACTTCAGCGCCAAGATAATGCCTGAATTCGAATAGGAAGCCTCTCGTACCGTTTCCCTTCAACCTGACCTATGGGTCTTACAAATCGATGACGCTTCTGATGCATCAGGATCGAGACTAGGACTCGTACTTGAGGTCCCAACGGGCGAGGTAATTCTCCAAACTATACGATGTCCAGATATGAGTAACAATGAGGCCGAGTACGAGGCCGTTATTGCATGACTAAAACTGGCCCTCAAATATGGAGCTCGAGGGGTTATCCTTCGGTGCGATTCACAACTAGTTGTCAACAAAGTAACAGGGACTTATCAGATCAAAGAGCAAAGGCTGCAAAAGTATCAAATAGAAATACACAAACTACTGGAAGAATTCGACGAATGTCGGCTTGATCAAATACCTCGAGCTCAAAACACCAAGGCAGACGACCTCGCCAAATTAGCAACAACAACAAAAAGTGTAAATGGAAAGGAGAATGTCGTCACATTACTCCACTCATCATTAGATCAACTTGAGGTACACTCTGTGAACTTAACCTGGGATTGGCGCAACCGTATTATAACTTACTTGCAGGAGGGAACACTCCCAGCGGACAAAAAAGAAGCAAGGAAGCTCCGAATGCAGGCAACTAGGTACAACATCATCGACAACGACTTGTACAAAAGGACGTTCGCTGGTCTTTTGGAAAAATGCCTGGGACCAAACCAAACCAGACGAGTACTCGAAGAAGTACACGAAGGCCATTGCGGCACCCATACTGGTAATCGAGCACTCGTCAGATGCCTCATACGGGTCGACTAATATTGGCCCACCATGAAAAAAGAAGCCGCAGAATTCGTCAAAAAATGCGAACAATGTCAGAAGTACGCCCCCGTGATACACCAAGCAGGAGAACATCTCCATTCAGCCATGTCACCCTAGCCATTCATCAAATGGGGAATGGACATCGTAGGGCTGCTCCCAGCCGGGAGAGGTAATGTACGTTTCCTTTTAGTTTTGACTGAATACTTCTCTAAATGGGTGGAAGCAGGTGCGTTCGCCCAAATACGCGAACAAGAAGTCATCACATTCATATGGAGAAATATAATATCCCTAGATGGGTTTTACCGAGGAGGTTTTTAATGAGGCGATGAGGGTGGAGCCTCGAAGTTCGAGCTGGTTGTTCATCGCCCCGCCTATCGTCCATTCCAGCCAGACCGATTAGGTAGATGGAGAAATTCTCAAATGTATATGATAAACAAAGTATGTAACATTCTCCAATGAAATGAATAAACAAAGCTATATGGAGCATTTCTCCGCACAACTCCAAATCGCTCCACTCCACTTACATTCGACCTCGCTCAAATCATTTACATTCGACCTCGCTCGAATCATTTACATTCGACGACGCTCAAATCATTTACATTCGACCTCGCTTGAATCATTTACATTCGACGAAGCTCGAATCATTTACATTCGACCTCGCTTGAATCATTTACATTCGACGACGCTCGAATCATTTAAATTCGACCTCGCTCGAATCATTTACATTCGACCTCGCTCGAATCATTTACATTCGACGACGCTCGAATCATTTACATTCGACGACGCTCGAATCATTTACGTTTGACGACGCTCGAATCATTTACGTTCGACGACGCTTGAATCATCTACGTTCGACCTCGCTCGAATCATCTACGTTCGACCTCGCTCGAATCATCTATGTTCGACCTCGCTTGAATCATCTACGTTCGACTTCGCTCAAATCATTTACATTCGATGCTCGAGTCATTTACATTCGACCTTGCTCAAATCATTTACATTCGGCCTCGTTCGAATCACATACATCCGACCTCACTCGAACCACTTAAATTTGACCTCGCTCAAATAGTTTGCGTTCGACACCGCTTGAAGTATTTACACTCGACGACCGGCCAAAGATTGGACCCAAGCCAGTCGATGATCGGCCTATTAAGAATAACATCGCAATGAAATAAGACAAGAAACAAGAAGGCAAAACATACAACAAAAGGTAACCATTCCATTACAAACTGATCAGGTTACAAAACTCGTTTCTTTTACAACGGGCCAGAGTACACCCTCTCAAGTACAAAAACAAAAAGAAACATCAAAAGTCAAGCACAAGGCACTAAGCCACATCATCCCCTTTAGCATATTCATCATTGTACCAGGGGTCAGAAGCAAGCCCATCCACTGCGTCATCATCACTGTCGTCCCTACCAGGTGAATCAGGAGCATAGCCACAAGCTTCACGGGCTTCCCGCGCTTTAGCATGAACATCGGCGAGTTCCTCCTCGGAGACCTTCCCAACATCCCTCAACGACCTGAATACGTCCAGGTGAGCCTCAACATGAACCCACATCTCATACAACTCCCGCGATACGCTCGCATCAGTAGAAGCTTGAGAAGAAGACGGACGGGCCAACTATTCCTTCTCAGCCCTCAGAAACACTATCTGCTCATTCAACCTTGCCAACTCCGCCTCCGAACCTCCAACCTGCTCCTCCAATCTCGCCACTGTGAGCACTGAAGTCTCTGCTTCGTTAGCCCGCTCAAAGCTACAGACAAGCAGGGTCCCAACCAAGGCCGCCACCTTCGCTATCGAGGCCGTCCTAACTCGCTCTGCCAGTTCCAACTCAGCCCTCAGAGGGGCAGCCCTCGCCTCACTCTGATCGAGTTCGACCTTTAAGGATACCACCCTCGCGTGGAGGTCCGAATTCTCAGCCATTACTCTCTTCCCCAGTTCGAGCTCGTCTTCCTTAGACTTCAACGCTTCCTCCAGCTCGCTACACCGGCTAATGGCTTTCAATATCTCCTCATCCTTCTCTTTTATCTCCTCATCCTTCCCCCTAATCTTATCACGCAGTTCCTGGAACTGCCCGTCCTCGCCAACTCTTCTGACCACCTTCCGGTACTTAGAAGGGTACTCTCTGTACTTGGACTCCATCCTCTTATAATCAGTCACCCTCTCCTCCTCCCGCCGGTCGCGCTCAATATAAGGGATAAGAGTCTGACAAAAAAGGAAGAAATAAGTTAGCCAAGGTAAAGTGATATTAACGAAGCATATGAAAGTGTAGTAAAAATACTTACACGCAAAGCCATCCCAGATATGCCAAGGGAAATGTCGTCGTCCTTCAACGTCTGCAGCGTCTTGTTCTCGGCCTTGGCACATAAAGGGGTGAACGACGGCGCCACGCGCTCTTTATCAACCAAAAGGTTGAAGTCCACTGGTATGACAATGTGACGATTAGGACACTCTGTCCTTATCTCCACGTGAGTCTTCCTTTCAGTGAAGTCTCTAACCTCGTCGGCTTCGATGTCAGAACCTGAATCGACGCCCCCTACGCCAGAATCACCACTCCATTTCACCCTCGATGAAGAACGACCCCCTACAATCTTTGCGAGCTCCTCACCTCTACCAACCTCCTCGGCCCTGGAAGTCCTCTCTCTCATAGCGGACTCAAGCGTAATGCCCGCCTCTTCGGCTGAAAATGACTCTAACGTCGTCCAAAGGGTTGAAGTCCTCTCCAAACCTTCCACAACTACGACTTTCCCTGTCTCCACCCTTCGCCTCTTCCTTGGCGACGGCTCCGCATCTGGAGAAGGCTAGTCAGTGAGAAGAAGGACTTGCCGAGGCGGGATATCGCAGGGAGCATCCATATCTGAGGAGACGGACTATTCTGCCCGTCGAATCTTAGCTCCGCCTCTCGTGGATTTAACCAAAGCAGACTTCCTTGCAGCCGAGGCCGCCTTTTGAAAGAAGGCGAGAGCAGGCATCTTCGCTTTCTTGGAGGTCCGCCGACCTAACACAAATAAAGAATCGAATCGAAAAACGCTAAAGGACTCTACCTAACAAGATAGCTAGGATACCTACGAGGTGGGACCCTCTATCCATAACGCTCGAAGAAGGAATACCAATCAGGAATCCCCACGACATGAGGCAACACGCGAGCCAACCAATCGTCCATGTCCAGAACGAGGGAGAGAGAATGCTTTACAACTGCAAATGAGAGAGCGGTAAAGAAACACACACAAAAAAAGAAGAGAATAAAAAATAAAAAGAAAATAACAAAGAACGAATGGCGGAAAACACGAGGGAATATTTACGATTGTAATTCCACTTTTCGGGGAATTCGGTCGGGTCTTCCACCAACTGATCAGTTCTAACAAAGAAGTATTTATGTCAGGATAACCGACTCGCCTTGTCATCCATCCCGACTACTAATCCCTTCGTCCCACAATTCCGCAAGTATATCATGGTACCTCCGAAGAAGGTAGGTGAAAATAAGTGCAACAAGTGGCAAAGGTCGACCTCCCAACCAGCCAGCTCCGCATACTTGGTCAGCATCAAGAAGACCTTATGTAGATAAGAAGAGAGTTGCGTTGGGCAAACATTATAAAAGCAACAGAACTCTTCAGCTAACTTAGGGAGGGGCATGGTATAGTCGATCGTGAACGGGTAGACGTAGAAGGTAGAGAACACAGGATGGTGAACTTGAATCGTATCGCCTCCCGCATGGATGGTCTCGATGTAAGAGGGGATGCGATACTTAGTCCGCATCTCGGCCAAATCAGCCTCCCCCATTTTAGAAAGCTCAGGCTCAGGAGCAAGCCTAGGTCTCTTAGGAAAGTCATTTATGGATGCAAGGTTTTTAGGCATCACCTCTTCGACGGTGGGGAAACTCTCATCTCCCTCAATCGAAATCCCTTCATTAGTAGAGAGGGTAGCCACCGACAAGGGAGCAGCGTCAGAAATATCACCATGGCTACTAGGTGAAATCGACATGATAATTGTAATGGATCAGACAATAGAGGGAAAGATGAAATTAGAGATCAAGAAAGGGATTGAAAAAACTAAGAAAAAGAGGTCACGAAATGCAGGGAGGGGAAGAACAGGTGAGAAAGAGTATCAAAGAAGAGAAGAACAAGTGAGAAAGAGTATCAAAGAAGAGAAACACAAGTGAGAAAGATTATCAAAGAAGAGAGAAACAATGAAAGTTTCGAATGAAAAACCCTTCATCTATTTATAGGGTTGGGTGGCCTCAAAATCAAGGTCAAAAGCTACCTGCAAACACGAGAATCGAAGCACCAATAGTGCAGACATTGCATGGGGAAGATACATAATGATGACGCGTGTGACGATGACAACATCTGACGTCATTGCACCAGTCGCGGCCTTGTCGGGCTGTAATTACCTGGTGACGACCAAATTTCCTTCATAACGGACGCAAAGTAATCTGCTCACGAACGATGAGGAGTCCACAACCTTGATAAGCGGAGGGACTAATTGTATTGGTCAAAATTTGGATCAAACTTAACGATGTCATCGGCCGAGGTCGAAGCTTGGGTCGGCCAACAGTTAGGGACGAAGGCTCTAATTCAAACGTGGTCGACAGTAGAGGTCATAGTAATGGTAGTATAGTTTTAGATTAGAAAAAGGGAATATTTTATTTGAATATTCCCTCCCTTGTACTTTTTAGGGTTTCTCAAAGAAGGTTCCCCTGTATATAGGAAACAAAGGGGAGAAAAAAGGCATCTGAAATCTTTTTAACGAACACTTTGTAATAGTGACTATTGAAAGAATATACACTTCTTGTCTTTTCTATTGGTTCCCAAGTCCAAAGACACCTTTTCTTATGCAAGATCCAAGAGCACAGTGTTTCATCCACATAGCTCGTCATTCACATTGCTGACAAAGAAATAGTTGATTCTCAACGCTTGGTATTCTGGGTGAGTTATCCTTTATTATTACATTTATTGTCATTGCATGCATTTATTCCACCCATTCTCTCACGTATTCATTGTCAATTATCATTAGCATCTTTGCCTGATATTTAATATTACGACGCCTTATTCTCGTTCATTCATTATCACATCCACAGATCTGACAGTCATTAAGCTTAACGAGAATTGACCTTTTCTTTTTACTAATTAAATATCTTATACAAGTATTTATCATATCTTTGGTAAAATAAGTAGAAGGATAATTTTGGACCTTTTTCCTTTAAAGTATTTCTCTGAACGCTCTGGAAGTTCCAATATGCATCACTTAGACAGCCATTTGCATGTGTAGTGTTGTGTAAAGCTTGACTCAAGCCATCTGGAAAGGGGGATGCTGTGTATACTCACTATATGTTAATCATCTATGTCATTCACATTCTATGATTTTAGTATGATTAAGCTATTCACATAAATATCTTCTTTATTATCACTCTAGCCCATGACAGTTGACTATCTTGGCTGATTGATGGTTAAATATTTCTTAAATAGATGATCTTCGTATAGAATAGCTTAATCCCCCGTTTTATAGATTGTTGAATTCCTTGAACAATTAAAAATGTGCCGAGAAATCTGTGATCTATGTTAACTTTTGTAGATATTTAATATTTTGTATTTGAAGAAGAGTCACAAAGCTTGCTTTGGTTTATTGCCCGTGCACAACACGGGCCCAACACAAAAAAATGACTTTTGAAGTGACATATTCTTACGTTGTTCCCATTATAAACCCTATATATATATTTCATATATGCATAAACTCCACCACAAATAATAGCAATATAGAAACAGAATAAATATGGGTGCTAAATGAAAAACTGAATAAAAATACAGAACATACACAATGCACGTAGCTATAGAGAGTACGTAAAAGAATGTTTCTTAGATTTATAAATTCAAAAGCTAAAAAGCTACATCTTATAAAGACATGACACGAGACATCACACCAAATTCATCATCCACCAATACAGAGCTAGCACCATATTGTTGTTGATTGTCACTTCTCTTCATCATTAACATTACATTAGAGATACGACTCAAGCTAGCACCAGATTGTTGGTGCTTGCCCAATGCCCATCCTCTTCATCAACCTTACTCTAGAGATACGACTTCAGTCTTCCGCCGTTCGGCTATTACCAGACCAACAAAGCGGGGGGTCTTCAGTAGTGGTGACCATTTCACTCTTCCACGGACTGATATACCTTTTGTCCTTGAGAATCAACTGGGTATAGCGGGAAAGTCAATCTAGTTACATATCACATACGATGGGTACTCCTGATATACCTTTTGTCCTTGAGAATCGATTGTGTATAGCGGGAAAGTCGATCTCGTTACATATCACATATGATCGGTATTGTCTTGGTATTTTAAGTATATATAGTAGCGTACTGGACTCCATCTACATAAGTAGAAGTATTCAAGAATCACTTGACAGTTCTTATTTCAATTTTCCGACTCTGACTTATTTCAATTTTCCGACTCTCACTTAACCGCAATACTTATCCAAAGATAGGACAAGTTGAAAGAGCTTCAGTAGTTAACCTTTCTTATTCTGCAGAGCCACACAGTTAATTTTATCATCACGAAGATCAAGAAAAGTTCTATCGAAGATAAGATAACAGAAAACATTTATGTGGCAGCTTACTATATCTCCCAATACAAATTCTAAATGCCTTCAATCAGGCATCCATAAAACACGTATAATATGACTTTTTCTTTACAATCTGTGCAAAATGTGTGGTATTATATGACTTTTTCTTTATAATCTGCAAATAAGACATAAATGTGGTGCCCTTCTAACAACCAATCCAATCCTCATTTACACCATCTTTTTCAGCTCGTTTCGTATTTTAGCAAAAGGCCGCATCATTATTGATCTCTGATAAAAAACCTTTGATGATAAAGAAGGAATTTCTATCATCCTACTTCTCATTCTGAGGTCATAGAAAAAGCACACATTAAAAAAAAGTCGGCTTCTTCGTCTCACCTACATCTCATGTTTCAGACATTCACAACCAGACTCATGAGTCATACGAAATAAAGTAATTTAAGATCTAAAAGGAAAAGGAAAAAAAAGGGACGTGAGAAAGTTGTCTCACATGAAATGAAAAATAAATACTTGTATAACTTCTGATTGCGGGACGTGCAAAGAGAAATTATTCAGGAAATGGATGTAACAATTAAATAGATTATATTATTTGGGAAAGATAGTGACAACTCGTACTTAGAATGAAACAAGATCACCACTGTAACGATCCGACCGGTTGTTTTGAGATCTAACGCGTCGTTTGGCGGTTTGAGGCCATAAGCAGCTTCATTTCAGGTATTATGACTTGTAGGCATGGTCGAAATTGAATTTCGGGAAGTTCGGAGTCGAATTGGAAAAAAAATTCTCATTTCGGAAGTCTTAAGTTGGAAGAATTGACTAATTGGATTTATGAGTAAACGACCTCAGAATGAGGATTTGAAGGTTCCAACAGGTTCGTATGATGATTTCAGACTTGGGCACATTTTCGGATCGGGTTTTGGATGACCTGGGAGCATTTCAGCGCATATTGTAGAAGTTAGCATTTTAGAAAAAAATTCATAAGTCTGGGTTGAAGTGCATTTCAGTGTTATTGATGTCCGTTTGGGATTACAAGTCTGGGAATAGCTTTGTATGGTGATTCTGGTTTTAGGAGTGCGATCAGAAGTAAATTCGGAGGTCCGTAGGTCATTTTAAAGTCATTTGGCTAAAGTTAGAAATTTGAAGATTTTTGGGAAGTTTGACCTGAAGTTGGAATTTTGATATCGGGGTCGGATTCTAATTCCGAAAGTTGGAGCAGGTCCGTAATGTCGAATGTGAATTGTGTGCAAAATTTTGGGTCAATTAAACGTGATTTGATAGGTTTTGACATCGAATGTAGAAGTTGGAAATTTCAAGTTCATCAAGATTTAATTGAGTTGCGATCCATTGTTACGATGTTATTTGATGTGATTTGAGGCCTTCAGCAGGTCCGCATTATGTTTTGGAACTTGTTGGTATGTTCGGATGGGGCCCCGGGGGCCTCGGGTGTTAATCGGACGAGGCTCGGACCAAGTTTGAACTTGGAGAGCATGAGCTGAAGCTCCCAGCTTCTGGTGTGATCGCACCTGCGCTTGGATAGCCGCAGGTGCGAGCTCGCGAAAACGGAGCATGAGTCGCAGAAGTGAAAAGGCATGGGCTGGCCAGGCACCGCAGGCGCGAAGAATTGGCTGTGGGTGCGAAGTCCGTAGGTGTGAAAGATCCACCGCATGCGTGATGGTTTGCTGCAGGCGCGAAGGTTTCGCCGCAGACGCGAAAGTTTTGCCGTGGGCGCGAAGATCGCTGGGCAGTGAGTGTTTAAAGCAGGGGTTTGAGCGTTTTTGCTCATTTCTTAATTCTTGGGCGATTTTTGGAGCTTCTTGGGAGGGATATTCACCTAGAAACTTGGAGGTAAGTCAATCCCACCTATTGCAAGTTAATTACTTGGATTATATCTAGATTTTAACATGGAAAATCATGGGAATTTAGTGGAAACTTAGGGTTTTGCAGAAATATCTAGAAATTTTTATTTTTGGATTGTTACCACGAATTTGGACATGAAATTGAGAGAGAATTGTATATTTGAGTTTGTGAGGTTATGGGTAATCTTTATCTTTGAAATTTTTTGGAAATCCGGGCGTGTGGGCCCGAGGGTGATTTTATCGACTTTCTGAGCGGAGTTGGGAATTTATATAAATTAAATTGGTATAAGTATTAGAGTATATTTTCATTGGTTTGCCCGTTATTTGGATAGTTTTGGGGCGTTGTGCATCAATTTGGGTCATCGAAAGGGCTTGGAAGTCGGTTATGAATATTCGGAGCAAGGTAAGTCTCCATTCTAACCTTGTAAGAGAGAATTATCCCCATAGGTGAAATAATTAAATATGTGCTACTAATTGTGGAGGCTACGTGCGCACGAGGTGACGAGAGTCCGTGCGTGTCACGACCCGAAATCCCACCTTCGGGCCATGACTGCGTCTAACGTTGCACCCGCTAGACTAGCCAACGTACACAATTACATTAACATATTAACACTGAAATAACAGAAATAACTAGAACATTTTATATTCCTCTTTAAGTGCGGAAGCAGATAAATTCTGAATTACATACAAATACCCATAACACGATTCGTTTACAATATCCCAGAATATGGAGTCACTAACTCACGAACTGTCTATGAGATTACTAAATACAAGGTCCGAAGAAATAATACATAACTGTCTCAGAACTAAGAAAAACAAGACATAATGGAAAGATAAGGATGGAGGAGACGCCAAGGCCTACGAACGTCTGCGGGTCTACCTTGAAATCTCCGGAGTGGACTAAAGGATGCTCCCTCAATCAGTGTCCACCGGGCCCGGCTGCGGGATCTGCACAACATAGAGAAGTGCAGGTGTAGCATCAGTACAACCGGCCCATGTACTGAGCAAGTGCCGAGCCTAACCCCGGCCGAAGTAGTGGCGAGGCTAGACACGACAACGATAACCTACCTGTACAGTTCTAACAAAAATATAGCAAGGAAGTAACAGATATTTAACAGATAAGTAATACAAGGACAAGCAAGGGGGCAACATGTAAGAAGAAAAATGAGATGTCGAACACAACAAATAAACAGATAAATGAATGGTACGATATCACCCTTTGTGCTTTTACTCTCGTCCTCACGATGCAACAAGTAAATATATGAAATGATTTCAATAATAAATGAAATGAATGGCACGACATCACCCTTCGTGCTTTACTCTCTTCCTCACATTGCAATAATAAATAAATTAATAGTATGAATGAATGGAACGGCATCACCCTTCGTGCTTTACTCTCTTCCTCACCCAAGTAATATCAACAACAAATAACAACTTGGCAAGGAAATCAATTACCGAAATTTCAATTCATAACCACCCGACATGGGGAATAACAAACAAAATCAACACATTTGCCCGGCAAGGGTCTCAGCTATAACCAATTCCTTACGAGTACATAACTTCCCAAAAGAACTACTTCATAACACATTGATCATTGAGGTAATAACAAGTAATTAAGCAAAACGGACTCACGGGCATACTTGACACACAATGCATAGGTACTCGTCACCTCACCTATGCATTGAACATGATAGCACACATAGCACATAGGTCACAATACCTATTCCCTCACCAAAGTTAGGCAAGACACTTACCTCGGGTCCAAAAATAGCAAACCAAGCCTCTACCACTGCCTTTCCCCTCGAATCCGACTTCGAAACGGTAATATTTAGACATAATTAGCTTAATATCATCAATAATGACTCAATAATCCAATTCCCAAGCCTAATTACACATTTCCCAACATTCTTCCAAAAATTCCAAAATTCGACCCCGGGCCTGCTTGGTCCAAACACGAGGCTCGGACCAAAACCCGATCACCCATTCCCTCACGAGCACAAATATATAGTTTATTTTGAAATCCGACCCCAAAATGAGGTTGAATTTCCCAAAATTCCCAAAACCCTAACTCTACCCAAAACCCCTAATTTCTACTTTGGTTTCATGATTTTAGGCCTAGACTCTAGGGTGAAATCTTGTAAAAAGAAGTTAAGGAGTAAAGAAAATGAGTTAGAAATCACTTACTAATGTTTTGGAGAAGAAAGAGTGTTTGGAAAATCTCCTCTTATGTTTTTAGGGCTTTGAAAAATGAAAATAACTGAAATTCCCGTCTATTTATACCCCTCTTAGGTCCCCCACCGCGGTCAGCGAAAAATAGACCGCGGCCGCGCTAGCAAAGACTAAGAAAAACTGAAGAAAACCAAGAAAAATGACTGCAGTGACATTCTTTAGTATCTTCGCTATAACTTTCTCTACAGATGTCCAAATTACAAATTGTTTACCTTTCTGGAAACCAGACACGAAGGGCTACAACTTTCGTTTTTGAATCAGCTCACATTTCCTTGTAGATCAAAAGATATAGGCCTCCGAAGTCTGACTAATGGCCCAGCTCCTCCACCGCGGACCGCGAAGAATCGACTGCCGCCGGAAGCCCTCAGCGCGGTCCGCGAAGAAGGACCGCGGACCTCGATGGTAAGTTCAGAGATCTGAGTCCTGTGACCTCCAACAGCTATATTTTAATCCTAAAGACCTCCCGGGACCTACCCGAAACTCACCCGAGCCCTCGGAACCTCAAACCCAACGTATACACGACCTCAAAATCATCCTACGAACTTATTCGAGTAATGAAACCACCAAAATAACATAAAAAACAATGAATTAAACTCCAAAATCTATAGAATTTTCTCAATCTTCATAAACTATCAATTTTTCCATTTTTGATCCGAAACACGTCAAACCAAGTCTGTTTTACACCAAATTTTACAGATAGCTCATATAACACATATTAAACCTGTTCCGGTCTCCGGAACCATAATACGGGCCCGGTAACACAGGTTTCACATAAAAATTCATTTTCAAAAGTCTTTATTATTTTCAGAAAATAATTTTCTTTAAAAATTCATTTCTCGGATTCTCGGACTCTGGACCTCGGAATTCGATTTCGGGCATACGCCCAAGTCTCATATTTTCCTACGGACCCTCCGGGATCGTCAAATCACGGGTCTGGGCCCGTTTACCAAAAATGTTGACCAAAGTCAACTTTAATCAATTGATTATTATAAATTTCAACTTTTCATCAAGTTTTCACATAAAAGCTTCCCGACTACACGCCCGGGCTACGCACGCATATCGAGGAGAGATTAACAGAGGCTTTCGGGGCCTCAGAACATAGATTTAGCTAAATTAACATAGAATGACCTTTTGGGTCATCACAATCTCCACCTCTAAAACAAACGTTCGTCCTCGAACGAACATAGAAAGGTACCTGAGTCTGAGAAAAGATGGGGATAACGGCTCCGCATATCGGACTCGGACTCCCAGGTAGCTGCCTCGGCAGGCTGACCTCTCCACTGAACACGAACCGAAGGATAACTCTTCGATCTCAACTGACGAACCTGCCTAGCTAATATGGCTACCGGATCCTCCTCATAAGTCAAATCCTGGTCCAACTGGACACCGCTGAAGTCAAGAACATGAGATGGATCTGCAATGTACCTCCAGAGCATGGATACATGAAACAATAGATGCACGGCTGATAAATGCGGTGGAAAGGCAAGTCTGTAGGCCACCTCTCCTACCTTGTCTAAAATCTCAAATTGAACAATGTACCTAGGGCTCAACTTGCCCTTCTTTACGAACCTCATCACGCCCTTCATAGGCGACACCTGAAGAAAAACCTGATCTCCTATCATGAAAGCCAAATCTCGAACCCTGCGATCCACATAACTCTTTTGCCTAGACTGAGCTGTACGAAGTCTATCCTGAATAATCTTCACCTTGTCCAAGGCATCCTGGATTAACTTAGAACCCAACAATCGAGCCTTTCCCGGCTCAAACCATCCAACTGGAGACCGACACCATCTACCATACAACGCCTCATACGGAGCCATCTGAATGCTCGATTGATAGCTGTTTTTGTAGGCAAACTCGGCTAAAGGCAAGAAATGGTCCCATGAACCACCAAAATAAATGACACAGGCCCGCAATATATCCTCTAAAATCTGAATAGTACGCTCAGACTGTCTGTCCGTCTAAGGATGAAATGTTGTGCTCAAATCAATCTGTGTGCCCAACTCTCGCTGAAATACTCTCCAAAAATGGGAGGTAAACTGAGTACCTCGGTCTGATATAATGGATATAGGCACACCATGCAATCCAACAATCTCTCTCATGTAAATCTTTGCCAACTTCTCTGCTGAATAAGACACTGATACCAGAATGAAATGCGCTGACTTGGTCAGCCTATCCACAACAACCCAAACTGCATCAAACATCCTCTCAGTCTGTGGGAGCCCAACTACAAAGTCCATGGTGATACGCTCCCACTTCCACTCAGGAAGCTGAATCTTCTGCATCAAACCACCGGGTCTCTGGTGCTCGTACTTAACCTGTTGACAGTTCAAGTACCGAGCTACATAAGCTACAATATCCTTATTCATTCTACGTCACCAATAATGCTGCCGCAAGTCCTGGTACATCTTTGCGGCGCCCGGATGAATGGAATACCGGGAACTATGGGCCTCCTGAAGTATCAACTCACGAATGCCATCAATATCGGGCACACAAATACGGCCCTGCATCCTCAGAACTCCCTCATCATCCACTGTGACCTGCTTGGCACCTCCGTGCCGAACCGTATCTCTAAGGGTACATAGATAACGATCATCATACTGCGTCGACCGAATACGATCATACAATGAAAAATGGGCCACAGTATGGGCCAACACACTGCCAGTCTCAGAAACCTCCAATCTCATTAATCAGTTGGCTAAAGCCTGAACATCTAACGCAAGAGGTCGCTCCCCAACTGATAAATAAGCTAGACTTCCCATATTGACTGACTTCCGGCTCAAAGCATCGGCCACCACATTGGCCTTTCCCGGATGATAAAGAATGGTAATATCATAATCCTTCAGCAACTTTAACCATCTCCTCTGCCTCATGTTCAACTCCTTCTGTCTGAATAGATACTGCAAGCTCTTATGGTCCGTGAACACCTCACATGGCACTCCGTACAGATAGTGTCTCCAAATCTTCAAAGCGTGAACAATAGCTGCAAGCTTCAAATCATGAACTAGATAGTTCTTCTCATGAATCTTCAACTGATGAGAAGCATAGGATATAACCTTGCCGTCCTGCATCAACACTGCACCAAGCCCAACCCGTGAAGCATCACAATACACGGTGTACGGTCCTGAACCTGAGGGCAATACTAACACTGGTGCCGTGGTCAAGGCTGTCTTGAGCTTCTGAAAGCTCGCCTCACACTCATCAGACCACCTGAACTGAGCACTCTTCTGGGTCAACCTGGTCATCAGGGTTGTGATAGATGAAAACCCCTCCACGAACCGGCGATAATACCCTGCTAAGCCCAAGAAGCTCCGAATCTCTGTAGCTGAAGTGGGCCTAGGCCAATCTCTAACTGCTGATATCTTCTTGGGATCTACTTGAATACCCTCTGATGAAACCACATGGCCTAGAAATGCAACTGAACTCAACCAAAACTCACACTTGGAGAATTTGGCATACAACTGACTATCCCTCAGAGTCTGGAGGACGACCCTAAGGTGCTGCTCACGCTCCTCTCGGCTGCGANTAGCTGATGATAACCATATCTCAAGTCTATCTTGGATAACACCGTAGCACCCTGAAGCTGGTCAAAGAGATCATCAATCCTCGACAAAGGATACTTGTTCTTAATAGTAACCTTATTCAACTGCCGGTAGTCAATACACCTCCTCATTTAGCCATCTTTCTTCTTGACAAACAACACTGGAGCACCCCAAGGAGAAACACTAGGCCTAATGAAGCCTTTATCCAACAAATCCTGCAATTGCTCCTTCAATTCCTTCAACTCTGGTGGGGCCATACGATATGGCGTAGTGGAAATAGGTTGAGTGCCCTCAGCTACCTCAATACAAAAGTCAATATCCCTGTCAGGTGGCATACCCGGTAGGTCAGCAGGGAATACCTCTGGAAACTCACGAACTACGGGTAAAGACTCCAGGGAAGGAACCTCGGCACTAGAATCACGAACATAGACCAGATAGGCCAAACAGCCCTTCTAGACCATGCGCCGAGCCTTCATATAAGAAATAACTCTACCAGAAGAATAACTAGGAGTCCCCCTCCACTCCAAACGAGGTACCCCTGGCAAGGCCAAGGTCACTGTCTTGGCATGACAGTCCAGAATAGCATAATAGGGGGATAACCAATCCATCCCCAATATAACATCAAAGTCAACCATATCAAGAAGCAAAAGATCAACCTGAGTCTCTAGACCACCAATAACTACTAAGCAAGCACGATAGACTCGATTTACCACTATAGAATCACCCACCGGTGTAGACACATGCACAACAGTACTCAAGGAATCACGGGGCATACTCAAATAAGGGGAAAAATATGAAGACACATAGGAGAATGTAGAACCCGGATCAAATACCACCGAAGCCTCTCGGCTGCAAACTAAAACCGTACCTGTAATAACTGCGTCAGAAGCCTCAGCATCAGGACGGGCAGGAAAAGCATAAAACCGGGGCTGAGCCCCTCCAACCTGCACATCTCTGGGTTTACTGGCTATGGGCTGACCTCTACCTCTCATGGCCTGCCCTCCACCTCTATGAGTCTGACCTTCACCTCTAGCACCACGACCACCAACCCTAGCTGACTGAGGGGGTGGGGGTGCACCTGGTGCGGGGACCATGGCACGAGAACCCTAATATTGAGAACTACTAGAAGACCTGGGGCAATACCTCACAATGTGCCCATGAACACCACAAGAATAACAAGGTCTCTGCTGTTGTGGCTGATGACTCTGGAACTGTTCCTGACGACCCTGATAACCACCCTGGTAGCTCTGAAGTGGCTATGCACTAATAGGTGCTAGTGGTGCACTAATAGGGGCTGGCGGTGCATAGTGAGATACCTGAAGTGCCGACTGAAAAGGTTGGGGTGGATGGCCTCTACCGAAAGAATCCCTGCCTCCAGATGAGGCTCCACTGAATCTACCAAAGTGACGGGGTCTCTTGTCAGCCCCCTGACCACCTCCCTGTGACAGAATCATCGCAATCCTCCTGGCCACATCGGCCGCATCCTGGAATGAAATATCAGTACCTGACTCCCTGGCCATATGGAGTCTGATGGGCTGAGCCAAACCCTCAATAAATCTCCGCACTCTCTCACGATCAGTGGGAAGTATCATAAGTGCATGCCTGGCTAGAGTGATGCCTGGTCTCGTACTGAGTGACATACATAGATCCCTGTTGGAGGCGCTCAAACTGCCTTCGAAGTTCCTCCCTCTGAGTAACTGGAAGGAACTTCCCCAAGAATAACTCGGAGAACTGAGCCCAAGTCAATGGTGCAGACCCAGCTGGTCTGGTTAGGCAATAGTCTCTCCACCAAGTCTTGGCTGCGCCAAATAACCGAAAAGTAGCAAAGTCAACTCCATTGGACTCCACTATGCCCATGTTCCGAAGAACCTCATGAAAACTGTCCAAATAATCCTGTGGATCCTCTGACGGTGCACTAGTAAAAGTAGTAGTGAATAACTTGGTGAACTGATCTAGTCTCCATGGAGCATCTGCTGACATAGCTGCACCCTCGGCTGTCGGTGCCACAATACCCGACTGAGCTACTCCAACTGTCTGAGGTGCTGGAGTCTGA